>CAUYQU010007978.1:0-147811 GCA_963574635.1 Cheracebus regulus | reverse complement strand
AACACTTCTTCCGGGGGGCTGGGGATTTTGCAAGCAGATTTTGCAAGCAAGCAGTTTGTACAGAAGCCAAGGTCAGCGGTTAGAGACAGGGGAATCCTCAGGGTTAGTGCGACCCTGAGTGGCTTGTTTTTGAATTCCATTGAGCTGATGGCTGATCGCTGCACCTGGTGTTAGCCTAAGTAACCGTTGTTCCTTGTTTTGCAGCCTATTAGCCTGAGAAGCCATTTTCCTAGCCACATCTTCCTTGCCACATCACCTTCTCCCCTTGTTTTATGTGCAGGAATTAAATCATTAATTCTTTTAATATTTCGCTTGCTGCGGTATAGGTTCATATTGAGATCTTAGTATCATGAGTTTTACTGAATCTATTCTATTTTGTATAAACTTGAGTAATTGTTTTAGAAGACATGGGCCGACCATGAGTCCCAGTAGGAGCAGGACCAGAGGATCCATTAAGCTGGTAAGGAGGGATGTGACCCAAGGGGACCAAGAGAATAATTTTCGATACCAATTTTCTGAGGCCTCTCGAAGTTGTTTTTTAGTCTTAAGATTTTGCCTGACCAGGGAGAGGCTTTCTCGGATAAGTCCTGTTCAGTTAGCATAAAAACAGCATTGTTCATTAAGGGCTGCACATAATCTCCCCTGTTTTAACAACAGTAAATCTAATTCCCTCTTATTTCAGATTTAACCTGATTAGTGAGTTGGGAAATGGAATTTTCTAAGTGAGTTATATCCACATCTATTTGCTGGGAGAGAACTTTAAAATTTTGGTCTCCAGTTACAAGTGCTGAGACCCCCACTGCTGTGGAGCCAGCGATTCCTAATCCAACTAGTAGAGGGACGAGGTTGGGGAGCCGCTTCCATCGAACAATTACATTTGATGAGGTCAGAAGGTTAAATCCCTGCCCGCCATCGTCTTTGTCTACTCTGGGGAGGATATGCACTGGGGTACAAAGTATGGGGGTTGTGCTGTTAAACTGGTTTGTGGAAATACAATTGGTGAGGCCAAAAGTGCAAGCTAACCAGGTGGTATCTGGGGCCCTATAATAAAAACTTTTGTTATTATAAGTTGCTGTTCTGGAGACACTGGTGGTAATTTGGGGAGGAGTAACAGTGTCCGGATCCTTCTAAGTCTCCCAGGGTCAGATGGAATATGGATGGGGAGCATGGAGAATTAGACAAGATGGCAGGTAATTTGGAAGCCAGTCCATTATAAAATGGTGGCTGAGGATTTAGACAGAGCCAACAGTCTTTTCCCAATTCTGGATTGGATTTGTTAAGGAGGTGGTGGGCTGAGGACAACAAGGCTAATAGGGTTGTGTCCCCTTTTGGCTCAGCTGGAGTCATAAGGGAAAGCTGTTGAGGGTAGGGGATAACTGACTTGTTGGATGGGGGGTTTTGTATTTTTAGAGAAATCTCCTGTTGCTTTATGATTTTGGCAATGGGTCCTATAGATCTGTTGGGTCTGGGTGGAGTTATACGTTGGATGGTAAAAATGTGTCCTTTGTCAAATCCCCCCATATATACCCAGATTCCCCATGTGCGTCCTGTAGCCCATTTGTCATCTGGATTTAGGACTATTAATTTTAGAGGGTTATAGGAACCAGTGGTACATGGTTTTGGGGGAAGGTCTCGAGTAAGTGAAATGAAAGTGTCCTTATTTACAATATGTCCTGGTATAGTAGAAATGGACTCGCAACCCCAATGGGGGCAAAAGAACTCATCCGAGTTTTCACAATTCCATTTCTTAGCTGGTGTGGATCCTGGGCACAGATATAGTCCCATAGTTTGGAGGTTTTTCTCATAATCTTTGTTACCACACCCAATTATAGGGCCTGTGGCCCAGGCCCTGGCCTGCCATGGGCCTTTGAGGAGGACACGTAAGTCTAGGGAGAACGTTATAGGCTGCCCGGGAACATACTTTAGGGTTATATTTTTAAGGGTTGATCCGCTTTCAGTTATAGAGCCAGCAAATTGTTTCATTGACTCTTCTGTAAGGACCCACTGATAGCGGGGAGGTTCCAAGAGAGGTGTGCTATAAGGGTATACAGTACGGATTAGGGTGGTGAGGGTGGTGACAGCGAAGAGCGCACAGGTCTTAGCTTTAGTGAATCGGGGGACGGGCGTCTGACGCTCCATTGTTCTTCCGGTGGGGCTGCCTTGATGTGGGTGTGATGAATCCAGGCCATTAGTCCGTCACCTTGAGTGCGGTGGGTGTGGTCAGGATAACTGTGTAAGGTCCCTTCCAACAGGGAGTGAGGCCGGAGGTGGTGGCAAATCTCTTAACAAGGACAGAGTCTCCAGGCTGGAAGGGGTGTGTTGGCTGCTCTGCGAGGGCCAGTGGGGTGGGACAGGTGTCCTTAATGAGCTGGTATATCTGCGATTGAACAGACTGGAGCACCTGTAAGGACTTAAGGAGTGTATAATTATGAACTTCAGCATGCACAGTATCCATGGGTCTGGGGAGTAAAGGAGGGGGCCTACCGAACATGATTTCAAAAGGGGAGAAACCTTTCTGATAGGGTGTGCATTGGACACGGAGGAGGACAAAAGGAAGCAGGCTGACCCAGTTTTCACCAGTCCCTAATATGAACTCTGTCAGAGTCTCCTTTATGGTTCGGTTCATCCTCTTAACCTGCCCTGAACTCTGGGGGTGATAGGCGAAGTGTAATTTCCAAGATATGCCGAGGGCCTTTGCCAGGCCCTGAGAAACTTGTGCAATAAATGCAGGGCCATTATCTGATCCCAGAGTCAGGGGCAAGCCGAACCGAGGAACCAGGTCCCGTAACAACCTTTTTGCTACTACCAGTGCGGTTTCCGACCTAGTGGGGAAAGCCTCGACCCATCCAGAGAAGGTGTCTACAAACGTAAGGAGGTATTTATAGCCGCACTCTGGGGACTTTATTTCAGTAAAGTCCACCTCCCAGTGTTCTTCCGGGCTAGTACCCCTAAGTCTTATTCCTACCTGACTGGATTTACCCTGGCACATACATCACATTGAGTTGTAGTTTCCCTGACAAATCCGTGTAGATGTGGAATGTGGTATCTGACCCTCAGCAGCTCAGCTAGTTTTGTCTGTCCTAAGTGAGTGGCCGGTGTGTGTCCTTAACTAGAGCCCATCCTAGAGCCTCGGGGACCACAATTTTTGTGTCCGGTAGAGTCCACCATCCTGTGGAATCTTGTGTGCCCCCCTGGCCTTTAGCAAAGTTTTTTTTATCAGGTGCATACGTAGGGGTAGAGGGCAGGGTTGGAGTCGGCAGAGTTACAAGAAGGGTCAGAGGTTTTACTGGTCCCAAGGCTGCCTGTCTGGCTTGCAGGTCAGCTGCTCTATTTCCCCTCGCCTCTGGTGAATCTCCCTTCTGGTGTCCTTTGCAGTGTATTGATGCCACTGCCTTGGGCTTCCATATAGCCTCCAGTAGGGCTAGGATTTCTTCTTTGTTTTTGATGACTTTTCCTTCTGAGGTAAGTAGTCCCCTTTCTTTATAAATGGCTCCATGTACATGAGCCGTAGCAAAGGCATACCGGCTATCCGTGTAGATGTTAACAGTTTTTCCCTCCGCCCAGTCCAAGGCCTTTGTCAGAGCTATGAGTTCTGCCTTTTGGGCCGAGGTTCCATGTGGAAGAGCCTGAGCCCAGATGACTCACTCTAGGGTGACTACGGCTGCCCCGGCATACCTGACTCCGTTGACCATAAAACTGCTGCCGTCTGTATACAGTACCTCCTCTGGGTTTTGCAGGGGGACATCGGTGAGGTCCGGTCGAGCTGCGTGAAGGACATCCATCGTCTGTTGGCAGTCATGTATGGGCTCTTCTGGCTCGCTGGCTGACAGCAGTGTGGCGGGGTTTAAAACTGCAGTCTTTAAAAATTTTATGCAGGGCTGGTCCAAAAGTAAGGCCTGATATTGAACTATGTGGGCATTTGACATCCACTTTCCTGTAGCTCCCGGAGTAGTGACTCCACCGCATGGGGTGCTACTAAGTTTAACTCCTGCCCCAAGGTTAGTTTGTCCACCTTCCTAACTAACAGGGCTGTAGCTGAGGATTTGCTGAGGTGGCCCTGATGCCAAGGGAAGAGGATTGAGAGGCGAGACTGACTCTCACAGAAGGAAATATTTGCTTGAAGTTTGTGGAGTAAGTTCATCCTAGGAGTGGGTACGAACTAAGGAGGGGTGACAGTGTCGTTTTTCAGATTAACGCATCTGGTTGGTGGTCCGAGGGCTTCTTGTGGTTTTTCCTGTGGCCCCCTGGATAATTGATTTTCTACTGGATAGTGGTCCTAAAGGATCTGGGACCAAGTGGGCCACCCTGTTGTTGACTAAGAAGATGACAGGTTTGTCCCCAACTCTTTAAAGTGACCCTGGGGTCCTAGGGGCTTAGTAAATAAGAGCTTCAGCCCCGTCAATCCTGATCTTCTAAATTGAGGACAGCCCTCGTGGCTTTTCCTGAGCAGTTACTCATCTTTTTTCTCTTGGGGCACTTATTCTTTCTAATGTTTCTCTTCTTTACGCACATTGCTTTCTTCCTAACGGGGGCCAGGGACCCCGGGGGCCCTTTTACAAGGCCCCCTGCCCTTGTGGAATGACTTGTGTTTTCTGAAGGGCTATTACTGCTTTGGTAACTCTTTTATCCTGTTTGACTTGAAGTGTCCCTATTGTAGAAAACTTTCTGGGCAATCTCCAACAATTGGGACAAATTCATTCCCTGGAATCCCTCCAATTTTTGTAATTTCTTTTAATGTCTGGAGCCGCCTGGGAAACGAATGCCAGATTGATGGCCCTCTGATCTTCTGGAGCCTCAGGGTCAATAGGAGTATAGGTGTGATAAGCGTCCTGTAGGCGCTCAAGGAAAGCAGCCGGCGACTCCTGTGGACCCTGAGTTATAGTCCCCACCTTGGAAAGATTAGCGGGTTTTCGGGCCACTTCCCTTATCCCATCTAATAGGTACCGGTGAAAATTGTTCAGAGCCTGCAGACCCGCCAAGGTATTTGGGTCCCACTGGGGGCGGGTGGAAGGGAACACTTCATTAATCTGCTTCTGGTGATCTTCCACTGAACCTCCCCTTGTTTCAATGATTGCCTTATGGGCTTCCTGTCTTATTTTGCTCCTCTCCTCTGCAGTAAACAATATCAGGAGCAACTGCTGACCATCATCCCAGGTGGGGCGATGGGTTTGTAAAACAGACTCTAGGAGTCCTGTAAGTGCCTGGGGCTTCTCAGAAAAAGGAGGGTGTTGAGCCTTTTAATTTTATAAATTACTAGAGGAGAAGGGGATGTGGACAAAGAAGGGGCAGCCCCGGTTACCTCCTTCCACTGGGGGTGCCTCCCAGAGGGGTAATACCCTGGGCGGGTGTGGCGCCCCGCTATGGGTGTGGAGTGGGGACAAGGGTTGGTTACTAGTACTGTCCAGGGGGGTGCTGAGGCCCTGGTTTAGAGGGCCCCGAGTAGGGTGAAGGTAATTTCTGATCCTCTGCTGGGGTGGGAAGAATAGCTGGCCTAGAAGGGGCTTTCTTTGGGCCAGCTAACATGACCTAAAAGTCTAGCCTGTTTTATGCAGCGTTTTAGCCACGGAGGGGGTTGTTGGACTAAATTCATTCATTGGTTAATGCATGGAAAGTGGTCAAGGTGTCCAGGAGTTTCTGCGACCATTTTTCATACAGCCTGGGTAATTTTTGGGTCATAGGTCCCGGTATCTGGCCACTCAACTCCAAAAGACGGCCATTCTAATTCACACAAAGAACGGAGTTTTCCAGGGGTTAATTTTACCCCATATTAACCTGAGAACTCAACCTTGAAGTTGGCCATCATGCATTGGTGGGGGGTACACGGCCGGGAGCTAGACGACCCCATTTTATTTTTCAAAAGATTACACTAGTTTAGAACTGGCTTTACTGAGGATTTGAACTGACAACCTTGCAGTTGCAAATGCTGCGCCCTGAAGCAGTACAGCCTGCCTAAAAGCCGGGTGGGGCTGGCGGCTGGCAGAAGAAAGTTTTGTGTCAGTTTAAAACGGAGCTCGCAGCCACTGGGCTGGCTGCGAGTGCCCCGCCCCTGCAGCTTTTAGTCACCTTGCCACAGGGACCTTAAAAATCATTAAATTCCTCTCTTCTCTCCTTCTTTCTTGTTCTCCACTCTCTTCTCTGTCTTTTCCTTTCTTCTTGCTCTCTCTCTTCTCTCTCTTTGTCTCCTCTCTTCTCTCTTTCTCCTACTTTCTCCTACTTTCCTCCTTCTGTCTTCTCCTCTCTCTTTCTTCTACTTTCTCTTACTTCTTCTACTTTCTTTTCTTTGTCTCCTCTCTTCTCCTTTCTCCTCTCTTCTGTCTCCTACTTTCTCTTACCTTCTTCTACTTTCTCTTACCTTCTCCGACTTTCTTCTCCTTTCTGTGTACTCTCTCTTTTCTTTGTCTCCCTTCTTCTTCCCCTCACTACCTTTCTTTTTTTTTAGTTTGATTTCCTAAGGCAGAGAAAAACTACACCTAAGTCGTCAGGGGCAGAATTTTCTCTTAGACATGAAAAAGAAGAATGAGGCCTCAATGATAGAAAAAGAAGAAAAGGAAAGCTAACAGAATTATTTCCAGGGGTGTACACTCAATTAGAGTTCCTTGAAGTCACTGTTCACTTAGCCAATGGAGAATATTATCCACCTTAAGAGCAACAGGTCTAAATCATTGCTTATCAGTCAATAGGATTCTAACAAAACTGGTGAATCTACAATAAAGACAGAACCACATATAGGAGTAACAGACAAAGGGTGGGTGCCCCCCAAATGGGAGACCAATCTGATGACTGCCCGGCCACATCCCCAGAGGGATGTTTCAGGGGTGTCTTGGCTAAGGTGTATCTGTATAACCCCCAGGCCTGGTCACCTCAGGATGGAAGTCTGAGTAGGACAGCTCTAAGATGAATCACCGTTATGCCTTATGACGTGCTTCCGTGGAACCACAGGTGAAGGCCCACACAAGCCCCGTAGCTTTTCAGCAGTGGGACTACATATATACACATTCACTCTCACACTCACACAGAGGTTATGGAAGACAACTGTATGCTGACACGAAGACAGCTAATGAATGCTGTAGCACCCACTATGCCAGCTACCAGAAGGCTGACACCCTCTCACTGTGCCTGCCACCAGAAGCCTCAAGTGACGTCTCGGTGAGGGCTGCCAGGTCAGAGTTGCAATGACTCATCAGTCCCCCGATCACTGGCTACAGATGGACTAGTCTCCACATTCCAGACCAGACTTACCTCCAGAGGTTTTTTCAGGACCCTGAAGAATGTTTGGGTGAGTGTCAGCCGGGTGGTCACTTACCTTCAAGGTGGCTTTCTGGGGCCCTGGAAAAAAACAGGGGGCACCTCCCCTGGAGGCCGCCGGAGTGAGAGCAGCCGCCAGGGTGAGACTCTGAGATGGCTTTTGTCTGGTGATGGATGAAGATAGAGATAAAATCTCGCTGGGGCCTCCAGATGAAGTATTGTGGCGAGCTTAAGAGACCAACACCAAGACAAAAGTATGCCAAATTGTAGGGTCTTTATTGCCGGCGACCATGGAAGACTCATGTCTCTCCAACCCGTGGACCCGAGTTGAGGGAGAGCTGGGCTTTTATGCTAAAAAAAACACTTCTTCTGGGGGCTGGGGGATTTTCGGGGGAGCTGGGGATCTTTGCAAGCAGATTTTGCAAGCAAGCAAGCAGTTTGTACAGAAGCCAAGGTCAGCGGTTAGAGACAGTGAAAACTCCCAATATCGGTTAATGTCAGTTCGACCCGAACGGTTTTGTTTTTTGAATTCTATGTTGAGACGGGCCACCTAGCAGTGGCCTCACACACTATCTACCCTGCCATATCTGAGATGGCCAGATGCGGCCATCTGGTGGTGGCCCCCAAAAATTATCCTACCCTGCCATATTACAATTGCAGAAAAAAAAGTGAAAAGAATATGAAAATATAGAGGTCCAGAAAGCAAAGAATCTCCTGTTATCTCACTATCAGAGGCAACTGCTGTTGTCATTTGGGAATATTTTTTTCTAGGCTTTTTTTTCCCATGCCTTTTTAACATCATGGAGATTAATACAGATTTTATATTGAGATTAATACTGAATGTAATTAGCATATTATCTACATTTCTCCATCTGGTGAAATTTTCAGAAACTTGATTTTGAAAAGACTGCATTATATTATAGTTCATTTTCCCAGTATTAACCATTTTTAAATGCTAGATGTTTAGGTTATTTATTTTTTATTTTTTTATTTTTTTTTTTATACACTAGGCTCTTCTGGTAGATGTTTAGGTTATGTCTAATCTTTCACCATTATAATAAATGTTGCAATGATCAACTTAATACAAAATAGTTATTATATCTTTATTTCTTCAGGATAGAATCATAAAAGGAGTTTCAAAGAGGATAAACATTTTAAAACTTTTAAATATTGAACTAATACATGTTTATGGTTTTTAAAAAATTAAACAGTACATTAGAAATAAATTTCCTTCTCTCCTCTACTCTCTCCAGGTAACCCCTGTCTCTGTGAATACAGAGAACAGATATATCATTTGTCTGTCTGGCACTGTACATTGCTCTATCACTTGCTTTTTTGACTTACTGTATCTCAGGCATCTTTCCATATCAATTCAAATTGATCCATTCTTTTTAGAATTTGCAGAATATTCTATTAGATGACATATTATCATTTATTTGCCCTAGAAAAAAACCTCTTAATGCACTGGATACATAGGCAGTGAGCTGGGGTCCCTAGCAACGGGTCTGAATCTACACTGTTCCATCCACATTATACCTTTACTAGGAGGGAACAGATGACAGCAAAGGTAACAGCCTTCTCCGGCTGGAATTAGTAATATATTCTAACCCAGAGGTCTCCAAACCTTTCTAATCTCCGTTTACTGATTAAAATTTTGAGCATGCACCCCTATGTTGTATTTTTCTAATTTGGAGATTATATACATACATGACTTTAGGAAAATATAGTCATGTGCTGCGAAACATTTCAGTCAGTGTCAAGGGACCACATATATTGTGATTCCAAATACTGTGTAACCATTGTGTGACAATTGCCTACAATATTCAGTATGATAACGTACTCTACATGTTTATAGCCTAGGAGCAAAAGGCTATGCCATTTAGGTTTGTGTAAGTAACACCTGATGATGTTCACATGCTGACGAAATCACCTAACAATGCATTTCTCACAAAATGTCCACATTATTAAGTGACACGTGACTGAATCATTGGTCATATGACAGAAAAGACACAAAAAACGATATCTAAGTGAATATCCATTTTGAATTAAAGACGAAATAAATATATTTTTTATTTCTATAATAATAAATTTTATAAAATATAATAATAAAAGACTTTTGCTCTTTTTGACAAGAGCAATGTGATTGAATATGCTTCATTATATTTAAAAATATTGGTTTAACATTTTGTATTATCAGTTATTCTGGGGTCTGATTTTAAATTCAGCATATTCCAATCATCACTGTAAGGTTGTCCTCACAGGAAGACCCCCTCACAAATATACATAGATCTAAATGAAGAAGAGTATTGCTCACCATTCTTAGAATCTCACAACTGCCAGGTGCGATGGCTCATGCCTGTAAGCCCAGCACTTTGGAAGGTCAAGGTGGGTGGACCACCTGAGATCAGGAGTTCAAGACCAGCCTGACCAACATGGAGAAATCCCGTCTCTACTAAAAATACAAAAAATTAGCCGGGCATGGTGGCACATATCTGTAATCCCAGCTACTCAGGAAGCTGAGGCAGGAGAATTGCTTGAACCCAGGAAGCAGAGGTTGCAGTGCGTCGAGATCGTGCCATTGCACTCCAACCTGGGCAACAAGAACGAAACTCCACCTCAAAAAAAAGAAAAAAAGAAAAAGAATCTGACCAACCCAAACTGCAGTATTTTGGAAATTCACCTTCACTTCAAGTATTCAGTTTATCTTTGATTTGTGGTTACTTTGTAGAAATCTTTCAAAGCTAAGTATCCGCTTTATGCACTTTAGCTTAATTAAAATTAGATAACATGTTCCGTGAATCCACTTACCCAGGCCCACATCCAAAAGCAGACTCTCAACTTCCCACTTCAAACCTGCATCTCCTTCCACTTCCCCGTCCCAGTTACTGACAACTCCAAGCTCCAGTTGCTCCAGCCAGAAAACCTGGGGCTCTCCCTTGCCTCTTTTCTTTCTCTCAACTCCAAGTGGAATTAATCAGAAAATCCTAATAGCTCTACCTTCAAGACATATCCAGAACCTGAGTGCCCCCTGTCCCTTTTCCTACCACCATCCTGGTCTAAGCCAGCACCTTCTCTCACCTGAATGATCACAATGACACCCTGACCATGTGGCTGGTTCCTGCCCGTTCCTCTCCACGGTCTCTACATCACAGCAGCATGTGTGGGCCCTTTAAGAGCTATATTCTTTTTAATTTTTTTTAAATTTGGAAAAGATTTAAACTTACAGAAAGTTACAAGAATAAAAATACTACAAAAAACATCCTGTTCCCTTACACCATAGCCACCTGTAGTTAGCATTTTGCACATCTTGTATCTACCCAGCTATCTCCCTCTCCTCTCTAAATACTATATATCATGGCCCTTTACTCCTAACTACGTCAGTGTTTATTTCCTAAGAATATTCTCTTCCATAGCCATAGTACAGTTACCAACCTCAGTAAATAAAACATTGATAAAGCCGGGCGTGGTGGCTCACACCTGTAATCCGAGCACTTTGGGAGGCTGAGGCAAGTGGATCATCTGAGGTCAGGAGTTCGATACCAGCCTGGCCAGCAGGGTGAAAATTTGTCTCTACCAAAAATACAAAAATTAGCTAGGTATGGTGGTGCATGCCTGTAATCCCAGCTACCTGGGCGGCTGAGGCAGGAGAATCACTTGAATCCAGCAGATGGAGGTTACAGTGAGCCAAGATCGTGCCACTGCACTCCAGCCTAGGCAACAGAGCAAGACTCTATGTTAAAAAAAAAAAAAATTGATATAGTAATTTAATCTAGACTACTATCTGTTTTCTCATCTTCCAGTTGACCCAATGATGCCCTATGTCATTTTTTTCCCTTTAGTATAGAATCCAGTCTAAGATCAGGGTTACATATTGTATTCAGCTGCCATGACTGTTGTCTACTTTAATTTGAACATTTTACACTGTCTTTCTTTTATGATACTGTCATTTTTGGAGAACACTAGTCCCCTCTTTTCTATTTTTAAATAGAGTTTTCTCGTTTGGGTTTTGATGTTTCCCATCATTGAATTCAGGCTATGCACTCCTGGACAGAACACTGAATAAGAGGTACTGTGTCCATTTTTTGGAGCTTCACACCTAGAGGCACACAAGGTCCATCTTCCCCTTATTGGTGACATAAGTTTTGATCACCTAATCAATGTGCTGTTGGACTTCTCCACTGTAGAGTTACTAAGCAATCTGTGAATAGGTACTTTAAAATCATGCAAATATCCCCCTCCTCATCAAAACGTCTGCTTAAATTGAGCAACTATTAATGATTCTTGCCTGAGCCAGTTTTTACCTGGATGGGTGCAAATGGTGATTTTCCAACTCCGGCTCACCCTGCACATTTACCGGTTAGCACTTTGCAACATTCTACTGTAAGCAAGATCCCCCCACCTCCTCCTTATCTATTTATTATCAGTATGCACAGTGGGTTTCTATTTTTCTTCCCCCGCCTCTTTTTTTTCTGAGACAGACTCTCCCTCTGTCACCTAGGCTGGAGTGCAGTGGCACAATCACAGCTCACTGCAGCCTCAACCTCCCAGGCTTAAGTGATCCTCTTACCTCAGCCCCGAAAGTAGCCAGGACTACAAGCATGTGTCACCACACCTGGCTAATTTTTTAAATGTTTTGTAGAGATGGGGTCTAGTGATGTAGCCCAGGCTGGGGATTCCTGTTTTTCAATAGTTCACATCCCACTGCTGTCCTTAATTATGCTGGTGCTCAAATTGTGTCCGATTCGGCCAGGGGTCGCCCCTTCACACTGGCTCCTGTGTCCTTGCTTTAAAATCAGATCATGTAACTCCTCTACTCTGAAGCTTCTAGCCTTGCCACCTCTCCAGATGAATTGACATTTCTAGCTCTGGTTTCAGAGCACTCTCTCAAAGAAATACCATGCTGACCTACACAGTCTTAGGATATAAGCAAGGACACATCCCGAAATGCTCTCAAGTCTAAGATCTCTGTTAAAGATAACACAGTGCTTATGTATACACTGGCCCAATTACCAAGGGCCAGGCACCTTGCATTGGGTGTGAGACCCAAGTCAGAAACAGTGTTGCCAGCACACAGGCTAGTTTGGAAGGCTGATGTCTACATGGACATCATTTGTTCAGTTGTCCATCCAAGTGGTTAAGAGCATATACTCCCAAGCCAGACTGGCTGGAATAGAACCCAGTTCTTTCACTTCATAGCTGTGTGACATTGACAACTTACCTAACATGGTTGTGCCTTGGATTTCCTCATCTGCAAACTGGGGATAATTATGGTACATCTATTTCTTTTTTTTCTTTTCTTTTCTTTTTTTGAGATGAAGTATTGCCCTTGCCACCCACGCTGGAGTGTAGTGGCACAATCTCGGCTCGCTGCAACCTTCGCCTTCCAGGTGCAAGTGATTCTCTTGCTTCAGCTTCCCGAGTAGCTGGGATTACAAGCACATACTACCACCCTCAGCTAATTTCTGTATTGTTAGTAGAGATGGGGTTTCACCATGTTGGCCAGGCTGGTCTAGAACTCCTGACCTCAGGTGATTCACCCACCTCAACCTCTCAAAGTGCTAGGACTACAGGTGTGAGCCACCATGCCCAGCCAAGTAACATCTCAAATAAGGGTTGGCTGTTGTTAAAATAAAGTATATATATATATATATATATATATATATATTCTGCACACAGTGTGTGTATGTGTGTGTGTGTGTATATATATATATATATATATATATAGACATACAGTAACATCTCAATAAGGGTTGACTGTTGTTAAAATAAAGTATAGCAAGTAGCTGTGCTATCAAAAGGAAGGAGTTGGCTGGGCACAGTGGCTCATGCCTGTAATCCCAGAACTTTGGGAGGCTGAGGTGGGCAGATCATGAGGTCAGAAGTTCGAGACCAGCCTGGCCAGCATAGTGAAACCCTGTCTCTACTAAAAATACAAAAAAAAAAATAAAATAAAATTAGCCTGGCATGGTGGCAGGTGCCTGTAATCCCAGCTACTCCGGAGGCTGAGGCAGGGGAATTGCTTGAACCTGGGAGGTGGAGGTTGCAGTGAACCAAGATCGCGCCATTGCACTCCAGCCCAGGTGAAAGGAAAGACTGGCCCTCCTGGAAGTTTTGCAGAAAGTAGCAAGTGAGCTAGACTAGAAGGAGGAAAAGAAGAAGGACTTTCAGACAGGTGGGAGACCTCTGGTCATGGAGGCAGCATTATGTTTATTCAATGAATATTTCTTATTCACACACTTTTTGCTTTGACTCTGTTTTCCCTCCTCTCCAACTTCTTGTTTTCCTCATTTCTTTATTATATAAAAGAATGAACTTATGGCCTTGCATGGTGGCTCATACCTATAATCTCAGCATTTTAGGAGGCCAAGGTAGACAGATCACTTGAAGCCAGGAGTTCAAGACCATCCTGACCAACATGGTGAAACCCCTGTCTCTACTAAAAACACAAAGTCAGCCAGGCATGGTGGCACATGCCTGTAGTCCCAGCTACTTGGGAGGCTGAGGCAGGAGAATCGCTTGAACCCGGGAGGCAGGTTACAGTGCTCTGAGATCGTGCCACTGCACTCTAGCCTGGGAGAGAGAGTGAGACTCTGTATAAAAAAAAAAAAAAAAAAAGAGAATGAACTTACCAAAATACGCCGTATCCTGCGACATAGTGACAGCACATCACGATGTCACATATCTTCTAATCTTTTACTTCAGCTCAGATGGAATTGGTTCTCTGTGCTTCTGATCTTACCTCCCCAGAATCGAAATGTCCTCACCAGGCCTGTCCTGAATTTTTCCAGACCTAAGCATTGGGAAACTAGGAAGCCATCCAGAGCCTGGCTTGGGCTGATGCAGGGATGAGTTAAGAGTCATAAACTCAAATGCAGGGAAGTACTGAAATGAGTGAAAAGGCAAATAACAAAACAACAACTGGCAGTGGGGACTGTGGGAACCAGTGTGCTCATGACCAACTCCAGGCAAATTCATGTTTGGAAAACTCTGCACTGGCAAGGATGCTATTAAAAGTATTTAATGCTGGGTACAATGTCTCATGCCTGTAATCCCAGCACTTTGGGAGGCAGAGGCAGGCAGATCACCTGAGGTCAGGAGTTCGAGACCAGCCTGACCAACATGGAGAAACTCCATCTATACTAAAAATACAAAATTAGCCAGGTGTGGTGGCACATGTCTGTAGTCCCAGCTACTTGGGAGGCTGAGGCAGGAGAATCATTTGAACCCAGGAGGTAGAGGTTGTGGTGAGCCGAGACCACGCCATTGCACTCCAGCCTGGGCAACAAGAGTGACACTCTGTCTCAAAAAAAAAAAAAAAAGTAATTAACAGCTGGTACGACATGGCACCGACCCATCAGAACAGACAGCAGCATAAACAGTCAGCAGTGGTGAGGATCAGCTGAATTTCAGCCCCATACTCTGGTCAAGCCACACTTCCAGAGTGGAGACTCTGGAGCTACCTAGCTGGGCTCCAAGTTGCTACCTCTGCCCTAGTCAAAGTCAGAACAGGAACAGTCAAAACCAGAGTCACAAACAGCACCAAGCACAGTACCTGCATACAGTAGGTGCTCAGTAAGTGTTGAAGGAAGAGGCAGCATGGTTAGAATCATGGGCTCTGTAGCTGGATGCATCGGCCAGAGTCCTGGCTATGCTATGAACTGGCCACGTGTCCTTGAGCAAATGACTAAACCCTGTGCTTCAGTTGCATTATCTATAAAGTGGGAATAATAGTAGACATGTCAGTACATTAGAAGATACACGCCGGCCGGGCAAGGTGACTCACGCTTGTAATCCCAGCACTTTGGGACACCGAGGCGGGCAGATCACTTGAAGTCAGGAGTTCGAGACCAGTTTGGCCAACATGGCAAAACCCCATCTTTACTAAAAATACAAAATTTGCTGGGTGTGGTGGTATACACCTTTAATCCCAGCTACTCGGAAGGCTAGGGCAGGAGAATTGCTTGAACCCAGGAGATGGAGGTTGCAGTGAGTCAAGATCGCACCACTGCACTCCAGCTTGAGCAGCAGAGTGAGACTTTGTCTCAAAAGAAAAAAAACACAACAAAAAAAGATACATGCTAGCACAGTGCCTGGCACATAGCGAGCACTCAAACATTAACTATCAATATTGGCTGTAGAGCATTCAATAAATAAGTGTGCTAGGGCACCTATGCCAAAGTGGGCAGTTCTCAAAGCTGGCATGGAGGATCTAGGCCACTAGTCACGCAGGAGGAAGCCAAAATGTTGGCAGCCCCAGGAAGGAACGTGCTTTCACTTAAATGAAGCCAGACAGTTCTGTTCTGTTTTGTTTCGTTCTAACCAGAGTTCCAGATACACTCTGCCTTGTTCCAAAGCTTTCTGGAGCCCTTCTCCTTTGATTCAGGCTTGGTCTGCCTGACGCTGCAAGTCATCCTAGGCAGAGGGAAGATGGCACACAAGATGCTACACCCGGGCGCACCTGTCCTCCTTGTCACAAGGCCAGTCTCTCTCAAAATAGGAGCAAGGCACAGCTTGGGACAGAGACCAGTGCTTGGGACATCACCCAGTGCTCCATTTCCTAGTTGGATGTTTGATGTGTCCTCTTCCTGCCACCATCCAGCGCAGCCTCTGTATCACACGGAACTAGAAAAGCCAGGCCGGGCGTGGTGGCTCACGCCTGTAATCCCAGCACTTTGGGAGGCCAAGGCAGGCAAATCACGAGGTCAAGAGATCAAGACCATCCTGGCCAACACGGTGAAACTCCGTCTCTACTAAAAATACAAAAATTCGCCGGGTATGGTGGCGCATGACTGTAGTCCCAGCTACCCGAGAGACTGAGGCAGAATTGCTTGAACCCGGAAGGCGGAGGTTGCAGTGAGCTGAGATCACGCCACTGCACTCTAGCCTGGCAACAGAGCAAGATCTGTCTCAAAAAAAAAAAAAAAGAACTAGAAAAGTCATATCTTGTGGCCATGGTGACCAACTAGCACACAGGTTCGCTCTCTGGCCACAGGAAGCAGACAAGTTAGCTTTTCTGTTTGCAGTTTAGCTATTTATTAAGGCCCAGATGCTAGGGCTTGCTGGCTCTCTGTAAGGACTTGAGCAATTGCACATTCTATTTTTCTTTCTAGGGTGTAGTTAGGAGGTGTTTTTTCAAACACAGTGTGTCTTAGCAACTGAAAGGAGCTGTCAAAGGGCTCCTTTGGTTAGTGGCTAATCCAGGTGTCTTTGGAATCCCTGTTTCCTTGAGAGTAGCGTGCTCACAGCTGATACCCTCTTTATCAGCTGGCTGCATGTGCTTCCTGTCCCCGCAGTTGAGATGGGCGATGCAGCCACTACTACCGGGTGTAAACGGAGACTTCACAACTGCGAGGGTCTTCGTCGGTCCCTTCAGACCTTCTGCTTCCAAAGCTCAATAGGACCGTACAGTGGATCTCCCAGCCAGAGACTCCATTTCTAGCCAGTTCCTGCAGGAAGGAGTTCTGGAAGGTTAAACGGGTAACTGGAGGCCAGAAGTCGGTCATATATATATATACGGATATATTTTTTTTTTAAGATGGAGTCTCGCTCTTGTCACCCAGGCTGGAGTGCAGTGGTGCAATCTCGGCTCACTGCAACCTCCGACTCCCAGGTTCAAGCGATTCTCCTTCCTCAGCCTCCCAAGTAGCTGGGACTACAGGCATGCACCACCACACCTGGCTAATTTTATATATATTTTTTTAGTAGAGACAGGATTTCTCCATGTTAATCAGGCTGGTCTCGAACTTCCGACCTCAGGTAATCTGCCTGCCTCGGCCTCCCAAAGTGCTGGTATTACAAGCGTGAGCCACCATACCCCGCCTATCTATATTCTTAATTACCCACAACATTTAATGTTCACAATTAGAAGGAAAAAAAAGATCATTGATTGTCTATTTAACTGCCTGATGCCATGACAGAAGAATATAAAGTCATAATTGTAGAGCAGGAAGTAACTTCGTTTGAGAGAAACCGAGCTCTGGAATGTTAGGTAACCCTCTCAAGGCCATGACAGGGGTGAGGGGCAGAGCCAGACTGCAATCTCAGCGTCCTGGCCGAGGCTCACAGCATTAGCCCTTGCTCCAGCGGCGGTTTCTCGATGGCAGGAGAGAAATGCTGGAGCCTCGTTTTAGTCCTGGGATCTGATCCTTCTTGGGTCTGAACACTTTTCACAACTCCAGCCATCGGCTTATAGAAGAGATACTGACTATCTCCAAAATCCATTCTCTCATTCTTCAGTAATAAAACGGCAAGTGTTACCAGGGCCCATGGATGCTTTGCCTCATTCCCCAGTATGCCTGACAGTGAATCCATGTTCCAGGCCTGGTCAGCAGGATGTAAGGGAGAGTGGTGAGCACTGCTTTTTTTCTTTTTTTTCCTGAGACAGAGTCTCACTCTGTTCCCAGGGACTGGAGTGCAGTGGCATAATCTTGGCTCACTGCAATCTCCATCTTCTGGGTTCAAGTGATTCTCCTGCCTCAGCCTCCCGAGTAGCTGGGACTGCAGGTATGTGCTACCACACCTGGCTAATTTTTGTATTTTTAGTAGAGATGGGGTTTCACTGTGTTGTCCAGGCTGGTCTCGAACTCCTGACCTCTGGTGATCCTCCCATTTTGGCCTCTGAAAGTGCTGAATTCCAAGCATGAGCCACTGTACCTGGCTGGTGAGCACTTTAAAGGACTAGAGTGTACCCTTCTCTGGTCCTTTCCTCCTGAACAGTGTCTGAAATGCTGAACCAAGCTTGGCGATGGAGCAGCCATTTTGGGCCACGAGGTAGAAGCCACATGTTGAAGAGAATGGAATAAGATAGAAGAAACCTGGTGATCAGGGAGCCGCCATGCCAGTCTTGGGTTGGCTCTGTTTACATGAGAGATAAATCATTTATTTATTTATTTATTTACTTGAGATGTAGTCTTGCCCTGTCACCCAGGCTGGAGTGCAGTGGTGCAATCTCAGCTCACTACAACCTCCACCTCCCAGGCTCAAGCAATTCTCTTGCCTCAGCCTCCCAAGTAGCTGGGACTACAGGTGCCCACCAACAGGCCTCGCTAATTTTTGTAGTTTTGGTAGAGATGGAGTTTCACCAGTGTTGACTAGGCTGGTCTCAAACTCCTGGCCTCAAGTGATCCACCTACCTTGGCCTCCCAAAGCGCTGGGATTGCAGGCGTGAGCCACCAATTTATATCCAGTAGTTTAACAAAAACCACAGATATTTGGGGTTTTCAGTTATAAGTATTTTGTATAATAATGTCATTCGAACACAGAAAGTGAAACTATTTGAAAGGTTCTTGTCGAATTGCCTGGGAAGAAAGGCAATTCGTTCCCTTTGAAGGATTTCATTCCTGGGATGCAGCTGCCTGCTTAAAGAGCAGGGCCCGTTCTGTAGAGAAAGCTGGGAGACAAGGAAAGACGCTCATCTCACAAATATAGCCACTTCACTTCCTGCTGACTTGAGTTTATTTGGTTTGTTAAACTGGTTTCTCTTTGAAAACAAATGTCCCCTGGGTAAGCCAAGCTTATTGGTTGTTCACACCTGAAAATGGAGCATCCTCTGCTGATTAGTAAGAAGTTTGGGGGAAGAGGAGTTTCGACTAGGATGCCGCAGGAAGTGACATTTGGGGGCGAAGAGGTCAAGGTTGATGGGATGGACTTTTGGAAAGTCCCTAAAAGCAGGGAAACGAGGTGGGAGAAGGGCCAGAGAGGGAGGTACACACGCACTATCGCAGTGGCTCTGCTTTGGCTTGTTCTCAGGACGCTGGGGACAGCCCGTGACCACCAGAGGGCAGCAGCACAAGATGAAATTGCTGGGACTTCACAGGGCCACTAGTTTCAGGTCCCAGGGAGACCTCGCCTTCCTGTCCAACCTGGGTCTCCCTGGTTTTCTTTGTCCAAAGTCAACCAGATGGAAGACTTAAACCAAAGTGGGTAGGGCTCATTTTTATACACTTTCGTTCAGGGATCCCTGGCGATGGTCGTTCCCCCTCTCTAGTCCACTGATACCATCTCTATCACATATTTAACATTGTATGAAAATAGTCTTTACCGTGGATTATATATGTTTTCTGTTTGTTTTTTGAGATGGAGTCTCACTCTGTTGCCAGGCTGGAGTACAATGGTGCGATCTCAGCTCACTGTAACCTCCGACTCCCTGGTTCAAGCGATTCTCCTGCCTCAGCCTCCCAAGTAACTGGAATATAGGCACCTGCCACCACGCCCAGCTAATTTTTGTATTTTTCATACAGACGAGGTTTCATCGCGGTGGCCAGGATGGTCTCGAACTCCTGACCCTGTTATCCACCCGCCTCAGCTTCCCAAAGAGCTGAAATTACAGGCGTGAGCCACCGCACCCAGCCGGTTATATGTTTTTTACCTAGCCATGCCCTAAGTAATCAGACCTGTAAAATGATGATTTTGGTGTGTGTGTGTGTGTGCGCGCGCATGTGCGCACGTTACAATTATTACATTAAAATGTCTGTATCACCAGAAAATCATCTCACTATCACCTATAGTATATATATCACACTTGGAAAGACATTGCATTATTTCATTAAATTCCCCCAATGACCCAGTGAAGGAGGTGATACTGTTCTCCCCATTTTCTAGATGAGGAAACTGAGGCTCAGAGAGGTTAAATGTCTTCTTCAAGAATTTTCGCCAGAGCTGGGATTTGAAGTCTATCTGACTTAGAAGACAGTGGTCCTTGCTTTCTGCCGAGGAGAAGGGAGTAGAGATACCTAAAGATGCCTGCCTCCCAATCCTACAGGTGCATGCCCTGCAGCTCTTTTCTTCTTCATCTTCAATTTCTTTTTCTTTTCTTTTTTTTTTTTTTTTTGAGGCAGAGTCTTGCTATGTCGCCAGGCTGGAGTGCAGTGGCGCAATCTCAGCTCGCCACAGCCTCTGCCTCATGGGTTCAAGCGCTTCTCCTGCCTCTGCCTCCTGAGCAGCTGGGATTACAGGCGCCTGCCACCATGCCCAGCTAATTTTTGTCTTTTTTTAGTAAAGACGAGGTTTCACCATGTTGGTCAGGCTGGTCTCAAACTCCTGACCTCATGATCCACCCGCTTTTCACCATGTTGGTCAGGCTGATCTCAAACTACTGACCTCATAATCCATCCCAGAGTGCTGGGATTACAGATGTGAGCCACCACGCCTGGCCACCTTGTCTTCAATTTCTAAGAATGTCTTCTCACTAAAACAAAACACTCCAGAATGCATTCTGCTGAATAAAGTCTGCCAACTCCATGGCAGAAATAACATTCCTTTTACGAATGTTGATCACTTCTAAAATAATGATAAATAAATTCAACAGTTTGTATTTCTGGATGAACTAGGGGAGAAGAGGAACTAAAGTTTCTGCAGAGTCTCGCAACACACCTACAGGAAGCCAAGCAAAGTAGGCGAATTGCACTGGGCCGGAGGACAGCTGGTAACAGAAACCTTGAGGTTTATCTGAAGTGACTGCCCGTCCCCAGGCACCACAGCGACAGGTGTGGTAGAAAGATAAAACCCTAGACTCTGCTGCTCACCGACTGTGGGGCCATGGTCAAGCCACTTCTCTCTGCACTTCAATTCCCCCGTCTGTAAAAGGACAATTCCGGTCTCAGAAGGTCATCACAGCAATAAATGAGGAAGCTGTAAATGAGTGCTGAAACACCTCACTTATTACTACTGTTTTTAAATGATTCTGAGAGTAAAAAGGGCCTTTGTGCTCAGAATCCAATCAACTTAATGTGAATTGTAGCACTTGGCAAATACTGCCTTTTCTGCTTGGAAACTTCACTTAAAAAACAAACAAACAAACAAACAGAGGTCAGCCGGGCATGGTGGCTCACACCTGTAATCCCAGCACTTTGGGAGGCTGAGGTGGCTCAGGAGGTCAGGGGTTCGAGACCAGCCTGACCAACATGGTGAAACCCCCGTCTCTACTTAAAAATACAAAAATTAGCCGAGTGTGGTGGCATGTACCTGTAATCCCAGCTATTTGGGAGGCTGAGGCAGGAGAATTGCTTGAACCTGGGAGGCAGAGGTTGCAGTGAGCCGAGAGCGAGCCATTGCACTCCAGCCTGGGTGACAGAGTGAGACTCTATCCCCTACCCCCCCAAAAAAGAGGTCAAAGAGCGATTCCTAAAGGAAATGACTAAACCTGGAACTATTCCTGACCCCAAAGTCCTACTTCAGACCATGTTTTCCCGTTTTTCTCTTATATTCTAGCCCAACATGCATAAATTCTTGCTTCTACCTAAGGGCCACATAGAAGAATGGACAGACAGGAAGAGCCTTTGCCCAGATTAGTTTCACTTCCTCGCAAGCACCCCATGGTCACAGCTATGGAGAATTGTTTGCTGCGGCACTAAGGGCTACATTTTTGTTTTAATCAGTGCAGGGTAGGCAAGAGACTTAAGTCAGTGAGCTTGATGATATAATCAATTTTCCAACTACCAACGACACTAGGACCTCATCACATTTCTTTGTCTTCCTTTCTAACCCCAAGTCTAGCAGGCATCCCTGTTCTCATTAACAAAGCCTTCTATTAGCACCATTGCTCCCTATCTACCATCCGACATCACAAGGGAGAAGTTCTGTATGGAGAACAGTAGAGCAAAAAGGCAGGAGAAAGCGAGTCCCCAACATCACAGAGCCCACGTACCAGCTCTGGATGGCTTATGTACAGTGAAATCTCCAAGACGCCTTCCAAAAACCAGATGTCCCTGTCCTCTCTGGAACCACCGCCAACCTCTGTCACTCAGTAAGCCTCATCTCCAACCTCATCCTGCTCTAACTCGAACACAAACACAAGTCTGTAGAACTACAATGGCCGTGGGGGCATCATTCTCTTTGCCTTGCCAACATTTCTGCTTTACATCCCTCCCTGCTCCTGTGTAGAGGATGGTACTCAATCGCCCGAGACCCATCTGGTAGATGGAGCTTGATGGACCACAGAGAGAGGGACATCGCTCCTGCTACAGTCTGAATGCACACACCTGGGGCCCGTCAGCCCACCCTTCCAGCACTGAAGTGCACACAGCTGCATCTTAAACAACTCCTCCACTTCTCATCAGCTTAGCATAGAGCGAGGTCGGAGCTGTTCAGACACCCTGAGAGAGAAAGAAATATATTAAAAGATCTGTTCGCAGTCACTTGGTGCCCAGCAGAACTCCCATTTGTCTTATGTCTAAAAAGTTGGCCGCTGACTTTCAGCAGGATTTCGCTGATGCTGTTAGAAAATATTTTTCCACTAAATGAGAATAAACTGCTTCTCTGAAGATGCAGAATTTAAGAGATAATAAATAAAAATGCAAGTGGCTCCCATTTCACTTGATGTTTGATGACATTCAGTGTTCCAGAACATTACTTTGGGAATTCTTTTCTCCTCTGATCTTGGAGAGCAGTGTGAATGGACATAGAGGCCCTTTATATAAAAGAATCTGAGGACGTAGGGGAAAGCAAAAGAATTTGCCAGGGATGGGAAAAGCACACCCATTTAAATATGCAGAAACCTGAATGCCAGTGTCTGACCAGCTATTAAGCAATAATTCCTTCTCTACCCCTTATCATATCTACCGTTACTCTGCAAGATTATTCCATGTAAAGAGCATTGTAAAATGTATTTTTCAGATTTATCTCATCTTTTTGCCAGGTCAGCCCACCCCATGCGTATCTGCCACCTGCCTCTTGCACAATCCCTCAGAGACCATGGAGCTGCACTGTGGGGCCCTCAGCTGATCTGATGCAGGTATATAACCCCTCCCCCACACTCTTTTCCTGCTTGCTTGCATCCATTACAAACTGTTCTCCCCACTCAGATACTACCAATCCTGGTAGTTTTTGTTGCTTGTTTGAGACAGGGTCTTACTCTGTCACCCAGGCTGGAGTGCAGTGGTGCAATCATACATAGTTCACTGCAGCCTCGACCTCCTGGGCTCAAGTGATCCTCCTTCCTCGGCCTCCCAAAGTGCTGGGCTTACAGGCATGAGCCACCTCACCTGGCTTCCCCAGTAGTTTTGACCATGATCTCATTTGCCTCCTTCTCCTGATTAGGCCAGCCTTAGAGCATCCAAGAAGCTACATAATATAGAATAAACATAGGTTGCTAGATTTAAATCAAGCTTTTGACTTCCTAGCGATGCAAGCTTTCTTGAGTTCCTTAACATTTCTTAGCATTTCTACTTTTTTTTTTTTTTTAAGATGGGGTTTCACCGTGTTGGTCAGGCTGGTCTTGAACTCCTGACCTCAGATGATCCACCCACCTTGGCCTCCAAAGTGCTTGGATTACAGGTGTGAGCCACCATGCCCAGCCCAGGATTTCTACTTTTTAAAAAAAGTTGTTCTAATACTAAATCATAGGATTTTTGAGATAACTAAATGAGAAAATATACATAAGACTTGCAGCGGCCGGGTGCAGTGGTTCATGCCTGTAATCCCAGCACTTTGGGAGGCCAAGGTGGGCAGATCACCTGAGGTCAGAAGTTCGCGACCAGCCTGACCAACATGGAGAAGCCCTGTCTCTACTAAAACAAAATTAGCTGGGCGTGGTGGCACATGCCTGTAACCCCAGCTACACGGGAGGCTGAGGCAGGAGAATCGCTGGAACCTGGGAGGTGGAGGTTGCAGTGAGCCAAGATCGTGTCATTGCCCTCTAGCCTGGGCAACAAGAGTGAAACTCGGTCTCAAAAAAAGAAAATACTTACAGCACCTTAAGTGCTCAGTAAATAGCAGCTCTTTTCTTCCCGCTTCTGTTTCCCAAAATAGTCCTGGCTGGGAAGGCGCATTGTCACAGGATACATATACTAAATAGTTTGGTATTATTATTACCCAGATTTCATTTGATACTTCCATTCATCATTATAAGAAACACAATAACATGTCATTTTTGGCACCTGCCTATGAGAAGTAATAGAATCATTTTTTCATAGATCATTTTCATAACTGGCCATTTGCCCTCATGTAATTCTGCAGGGTGGGCTCAGATCAAAACTGTCAAGATCCTCAATGGTTTCATGCTTAGCACCAGGAAGCCTCCGTTGGTCCCTTGGAAACTGGAACAGTACCAACCGAGAAGTTTCTACTTCACTCCCACTCAGAGGGCACTGCCGAGAAAAGGTGGGAGGGCTGCCCGCTTAAGTGTGGCCTTTAAAGACAAAGTGGAGAAAAAAAAAGAGGTGAGAATGTGGTGCAGTGGTCTGTGAACCTGAGACGTTCAGCAGTGGGAAACAGCGGCCCCTAAGGAGCCATTTGTACAAACCGGTTCACGGCCAGGCGCGGTGGCTCACGCCTGTAACCCTAGCACTTTGGGAGGCCGAGGTGGGTGGATCACCTGAGGTCAGGAGTACAAGACCAGCCAGGCCATCATGGTGAAACCCCATCTTTATAAAACAAAAACAAAAACAAAAACAAAAACAGTTCGCAGCTACATGCAATGTGCCACCTGTGAACAGAGCCCTGAGACGTAGAAAGGATTCTCCAATATTGCTTTTACCATAGAAAAGATTATGCCTCATCTTGGTTCTTGGTGCAATTTGATTTGATGCTGCCTGCACAGTTCCAAACTTTCTTGGTCTAAGCCAGGGGCCACAGGCCTCCTTGCAAACAAGATGTATTCTTTAAGATATAACTGAGGCTGCTGTAAAAATGAGACATAAAAACAGAAGTTTGTTTTTCTTATGTAAGAGTGTGAGCATAAGCCTTCCAGAGCTGCTGTGTGATTCCATGATGTTGGGGATGCAGTTTTTTCCTGCTTTTTGCTCTGCTATGCTCCATACACACCTCCTATCTTGTGATAGCAGGTGGCTGCCCCAGCTCCCACTATCCCATCCGCACTCCAGCGGGCAGGAAGAAGAACTGGAGCAAGAGAAGACATCTTGCTTTCCATCAAAGACAGTCTGAAAATTCCAAACATCAATTCCACAATCATCTCCTTGGCCAGAGCTTAGTCACTGACCCACACCTAGCTGCAAGGAAGGCTAGAAATGTAATCCTAGGTGGACCATCATGAGTCCACCTGGCACATTACTATGGAAGAAGAGAATGCAATACTGGGGAACAGCTAGCACTCTGTACAAAGGACCAGACAGGAATATAAACCAGTGATTCCTGCTAGGTGTAAGGACAAATGCATATCTTTTGTGGGCAGTGGAGCACAGAACAAACAGGGAGAGCCCCACTTTAAGCAGCAGCCCCTTTCACCTTAGATGATACTGTCATGCAGAAATTCAGGCTCCCTGTTCAACTCTGCTGGTTTTCAAAAGAAGTCAGAAATCAACATTTTAAAAAATAATGAAATCTCAGCCGGGTGCAATGGCTCACACCTGTAATCCCAGCACTTTGGGAGGCCAAGGGGGGCAGATCACTTGAGATCAGGAGTTTGAGACCAGCGGTTTGGCCAGGGGAAAACCTCGTCTCTACTAAATAAACAAATAAATAAAATAATAATAATTAGCTGGGTGCAATGGCTATGCCTGTAGTCCCAGCTACTCGGGAGGCTGAGGCAAGAGAATCGCTTGAACCCAGGAGGCAGAGGTTGCAGTGAGCCAAGATCGTGCCACTGCACTCCAGCCTGGGCGACAGAGCAAGAGCCTGTCTCAAAATAAATAAATACATAAATAAAAATATAAAATGTATTTTAGAATGTTGGCTCAAATTTTTTTTAGATTCTGTGTGGGCCCAACATATCTGTGGACTGGATACAGCCCAGTAGCTGTCATTTGGGGCTCTATATTGATTTGATTTACATGAAAATGTCCATTATGCTTAACTCTCTGCCCAAAATGCAAAATTTTGGGAATCCAAAATTAGAGTTAAAAGGCAAATAGGCTTAGTAAAGAGCTGTTATCAAGACAAAGCCTTCAAATTACTTAATTTGTTTGGCTTGTTAGTCTGGCAAACAAGAAAATCACAAATTGGTTTTGAATGGGTCACAGTGACCGAGTAGTTACTTAACGAGGAAAAGGAACTGGGGGAAACTCTCAAATTCCATTTTTCAGCATGTTTCTTGTGCGAGATGGAAATGCTATACGTGGCAGCCATGCTAATGCCACTGGAGCTCCTGCTGTGGGCAGCGTGATTGATGGTCCCTCCCCCACCCCAAGCTGCCTTTCTGGATCCAACACCAGGGATACAGGGACCTTTCTGGATCAACACCAGGGATACAGGGAGGCTGCACATCCTGCCAGCTGCTCCAACCAGTGACTGAGCACAGAAGGGACAATTCCAATAGTCCACTTTGGCTCCAGGACTCTTTAACAGCCTGGCCAAACCTTTCTTGTAACCTTACTGCAGTCTCAGACTCTTCCAACCCAATCCTCCTTCCTTCTCTTCTTCCTTTTTTTTTTTTTTGAGATGAAGTCTTGCTCTGTTGCCCAGGCTGGAGTGCAATGATGCGATCTCGGCTCACTGCAACCTCCGTCTCCCGGGTTCAAGCGATTCACCTGCCTCAGCCTCCTGAGTAGCTGGGATTACAGGTACCCATCACCATACTTGTTTAATTTTTATATTTTTAGTAGAGATAGGTTTTCACCATGTTAGCCAGGCTGGTCTTGAACTCCTGACCTCAGGTGATCCACCTGCCTCAGCCTCCCAAAATGCTGAGATTGCAGGTGTAAGCCACCACACCCGGCCTCCTTCTCTCCTTCCTGTCATAGATGTCAGAACTCCTCTCCCCGCTTTCTCTGGCTCCCTCCTTTATCCTTCACAGGTGTGTCCCTCATAAATCTCTTGCACGTCTAATCCGATCTTGGCATCTGCTTCTCAGCAGACCCCACCTAGCACGTGATGCTGATGACGGCAGCCGCGCGTCTAGGCGCTAACTCTGTGCGCGGTTCTTAGACTAGAACTAGAGTCCCTGGCAAGAATAATCATTATGGCTAACTTTATTGAGCACACACTGTGTTCTAGTACCATGTATTTCAGCCCTGCATGGATTGTCTTCACAAAAGTCCTAAGGTGGGTGGTGAGTTGCTGCTCTCCTGATTTTACAGATGTGGAACTAGGTTAAATAACTTGCTCATCTTCCCACAGGTGGTAGGCAGTGATTCAGACCCAAGTTGGTCTGTCTCCGAAGCCCAGCCATTCATACATCAAACATCTGTGTACTTCCTTCCCAATCTTTACTATCTTCAGATACCACCACATGCTATCCTCACGACTGTTATAATTTATAAGTAGTACTCATACAATTATTTACTTCCTATTTTTCTTTAAATTAATTGATTTTGAAAACTTGAACATGTTTATTTTAAAAGGAGACACAATAGCCCTAAGATAAATGGTAAACTGCTATCCCTTGCCACACATTTAAGATAATCCTACAGATAATTATCATAAAGACAAAAAGCAGTATTGTAAATTTTTTTTTTTTTTTTTTTTTTTTGAGTTAGAGTGTCACGGTTGTTGCCCAGGCTGGAGCACAGTGGCACAATCTTGGCTTGGCTCACCGCAACCTCCGCCTCCCAGGTTCAAGCAATTCTCCTGCCTGAGCCTCCTGAGTAGCTGGGATTACAGGCACCTGCCACCATGCCCAGCTAATTTTATATATTTTTAATAGAGACAGGGTTTCACTATGTTGGCCAGGCTGGTCTCAAACTCCTGACCTCAAGCAATCCACCCGCCTCAGCTTCCCAAAGTGCTGGGATTACAGGCATGAGCCACCGCACTCAGCCTATCAAATTGTATTTAGACAATATTATAACATTTAACTAGACACTATATCTAAAGATGAATTCCAAGGTCTGCACTCGCTTTGGTTTTGTTATGGATAAAGGGAGATTAGTAAATGTTAGATGTTAAAGATAGCTTCAAACGAAGACTTTTTTCTTGACAAAACCAGAAAGGTTGAAAACATCTGAAAAGAGACTGACTTTCTCAGTGTGTGACTCTATGCTCTTGATCCTTTGTATCCCTAACATCCTCTTGTGGGAGTACACTTTGGGAAATAACGACCAATATGAATATGGAGAATCCTCAGTTGAATAAAGAGAAAATGTATAGAATTGTCCCAAAAGAAAATAAAATCAATTTTATTACTCTCCAACCTCCACTGGTTCTCCATATCACAACTTGTGCCCTGGTTTATCTGGAGGGTGCGATCTTTTTAAAAGTAAAACAAACCGGAGCCTGCAGCACAAGTTAACCCTGCCTTTTTGGCAGGTGTATCCGGTAGAGAAACAAAATACCGCTCTGTGGTTAGGCTACTGGTGCGCTGGAGTTCAGCACATTCACAAATCAGCCTGTCTAGGAGGGGGCTCAACCGCACACATAGACCTGGAGCCTTTGTGAAAAACCTCCCACCCTCACTGGGTTCGGAAGACAGTGCTGATCCGGAGCTGAGCAACAGCGACAGGCAAGTGTGGGCCACCCCACCTGCCTGGCTGCGCACTGGGCCGCTTCTAGCCCCAGCCACCACGTTCCTTGTAGAGACAATCGGTAAAATCCTACTGCACAGATTGCAGAGCTTGGCTGCAGTGTAGACACATTTCGGAAAGTCATACCCCACTGTCCAGGGTTTAACCCCAAAAGACAAGACCAATAACCTAGTCACTCTGTGAATTAGTGTTTTGAGTGCCATAAGAAGGTGGAGAGGGTTTCTCACCAACCCTCCTTTCTGCCTCTGTGTTCCTGCATCAGCTTCCACAATGCATCGTTTGTATTTGATTTGGTGAGTGGTCGGCAGATGGAGTTGGCTCTGGAAGTAGAGAAAGGACTGGGATGCCATGTGGAGAAGTGTTTCCTCCATTCATCCTCAAGAAGTCCCAGTCTAAGCTGGACACAGTGGCTCATGCTTGTAATCCCAACAGTTTGGGAGCCTGAGACGGGAGGATATCCTGAGGTCAGGAGTTCGAGGCCAGCCTGGCCAACATGGTGAAACCCCATCTCTACTAAAAATAAAATAATAAATTAGCCAGGCATGGTGGCAGGCACCTGTAATCTCAGCTACTTGGGAGGCCAAGGCAGGATAATCACTCAAACTCAGGAGGTGGAGGTTGCAGTGAGCCAAGACCACACCACTACACTCCAGCCTAGGTGACAGAGTGAGACTCAGTCTCAAAAAAAAATAAAAGAAGTCCCAGTCTTGTGCCCATTTTGCAGATGGAAACCAAAGTGAGTCACTGAATGCTGAGGTCTGACAGCAGACCTCTGGCAGTTCCTTATGCTATATTTCCTTAGACCTCTCGATTTCTAATATTATTCTTTTGAGTAAATCAAATCCCCAGCTGACATTAATTGTAGAGAAGGAATAATAATTCATACTTGCTAAATGCTAAATACCTTAAATAGCTCCTCCCATTTAATGCTAAAACCTCATGAGGTTGAGATATATATATATGTGTGTGTGTGTGTGTGTGTGTGTGTGTGTGTGTGTGTGTGTGTGTGTGTGTGTGTGTATTTATTTATTGTCTCCCCTCTACCAATGAGGAAATTGAAATACAAAGAGGTAGTCAAAGATTGCCCAAAGCGAGGATGCAAGCCCCAGTAGTCTGACCTCAATGTTCAAACTCAAAACCACTATGCTTCCGTCTGAGGCAAATATACCTACATTCAAATCCAGCCTCTATCTGCTAGTAGAGATGTGTGTCTTGAGCAAGTCACTTGACCATTCTGGCCAGAGGGTCATTTTACATATGACCATCTTCTACGTAAAGTGAAGATAAAAATATTCCCTACCACTTAAGCCTGGCAAGAAGAGAAGTTAAATGAGGTAATGCAGGTAACAAGCTTTGCATGGTGTCTCGCGTGCAGGAGGAACTCAATAAATGATAAGTATTATTAGCAACATCATCGTATCCCAAAGGATCAGCCACCTCTGTGGCTGATCTGGGCAGGGGAAGCCCACAAGATCACCTGAGGTCAGGAGTACAAGACCAGAGAAAAACTCATCCTCCTCAAATGGTCTTTCCTCTTCAAAGCTGCATGCCCCACATGTGTGTGGAGGCCTCACAAAGCACTTTTAGAGCCATCAAGGATTTTTGGAAACAGTGACCAAATCCAGGAGACAGATGGCATCATAGACCTCTGAGAACCAGTCGGTTGCTAAAGATCTATGCGTGCCCCAGGACATTTCAGAGAATGAGTTCACTGTGGGGAGTGAACTGAGGAATGCCCACTCCTTCACGAGAACCACAAGTTTGCAGAAATTCTACATCTGATAGTTTTAAAATGGGTCTCAAAGTTCTTTGACTCTGGCCCCATCAAGAGGTGGAGTCTAATTCCCTTAGCCTTGAATATGGGTTGGGCTTAGTGACACTGGGCGACTTCCAGAGCTACATTACAAAGGATATTTTAGCTTGGCTATGTCTCAGGATGCTTGTTTTTCAATTCTGGCTCCCCTGGTGGGAGGAAGCTCAAGTGACAATGGAAAGGTCAAGTGTTCTGGTCCTTGGCCCCAGTTGAAGTCCTAGTGAACAGCCAGCCTTTGGGATGACCCCAGCCTCTGTCACTATCTGACTGCCCCTCATGAGAGGCTCCAAGTGAGAACCACCTCCTGAACCCAATCAATAATAATTATTGTGTTATGCCTCTAAGTTTGGAGTCATTTGTTATACTGCAATAAATAGCAGGAACACTCATAGTTATTATTTAAAAATAGGCGGGGTGCAGTGGCTCATGCCTATAATCCCAACACTTTGGGAGGCCAAGGCAGGAGGATCACTTGAGCCTAGGAGTTTGAGACCACCCGAACAACATAGAGAGATCCCCCCGCCACCATCTCTGGAAAAAATTTGAAAATTAGCCAGGCATGGTGGCACACGCTTGTGGTCCCAGCTACTCAGGAGGCTGAAAGAGGAGATATGCTTGAGCCCAGAGACCTGAGGCTGCAGTGAACCATGACGGCACCACTGCACTCCAGCCTGGGCAGTAGAGCAAGACCCTTTCTCTTAATAAATTAATTAAGTAAATGAAATTTTAAGAAAATGAAATGGGAGTCACTTTGCTTTCTCCTGAGGAAAAAGTGGCCAGGTAGCATTTCGTTGGAATGAGGCTGAGAAGTATTCGTTAGCTCCCTAAGCCATCAAAACTAGGAAAACTTTAGAGTGGAATGACCCTTGAAGGTGTCTTTGAAGCAGGACTGGAGCCAGTAGAGACGTAGAGCCTGATCCCTAGGCAGGTGCAGCACATCAGGCTGTAAATATTAATGCAAAGGTTATCTGCAAACCATCAGGCAATACCAAGTGTTTTCCAGGAGTGTTAGCAAAGTTAGTGGCCCTTGACACTTGTGGAAGTGAAAATTACAGCCTCAGCAGCTTCAAAAAATAGGTATTGAGATAAACGTTCACACATATTAATATGGTTTGTCTCTGTGTCCCCATTCGAATCTCATCTTGAATTGTTATCCCTATAATCTCCACATGTTGAGGGAAGGACCAGATGGGAGGTGATTGGATCATGGGGCGGATTTCCCCATGCTGTTCTCATGATAGTGAGTGAGTTCTCACGAGATCTGATGGTTTTGTACGGTAGTCTTCCCTGCTCTTGCTTGCTCTCTCTTTCCTGCCACCATATGAAGAGGTCTTTGCTTCCCCTTCCTCTCCTGCCATAATTGTAAGTTTCCTGAGGCCTCCCCAGCCATGTGGAACTGTGAGTCAATTAAACCTCTTTTTTTTTTTGAAATGGAGTCTTGCTCTGTCCCCAAGCTGGTGCGCAGTGCCCCGATCTTGGCTCACTGCAACCTCCGCCTCTTGGGTTCAAGTGATTCTCCTGCCTCAGCCTCCTGAGTAACTGAGATTACAGGCACACACCACCACAACCAGCTAATTTTTGTATTTTTAGTAGACACAGGGTTTCACCATGTTGGTCAGGCCGGCCTTGGCCTCCTGACCTCACGATCTGCCTCCCTTGGCCTCCCAAAGTGCTGGGATTACAGGCGTGAGCCCCTGCACCCAGCCAAACCTCTTTTCTTATAAACTATCCAGCCTCGGGCAGTTCTTTATAGCAGTATGAAAACAAACTAATACACATATATACACAGATGAACACATATGCACACAGAGCTCTACTATCTTGCTGTCTTGAGCAAATCATGTAAGCTCTCTGTGTCTTGGTTTTTTTCATGTCTAAAGTGCAGATAATAATAACATTTTCCTTGGTGACAACCCATATTAGAAAATAAATAAAAATAATAACACTTTCCTCAGAGGAGTGTTGAAATGTAAATGAACTTCAAATACTAAGAGCAATAGAACAGAGCATGCTCGATGAATGTAAGTTATTACAATAATCCACACATATATGTACACACACAAAAAGGGAAGACTGGAGGCCAAGCACTGAGGCTCAGGCCTGTAACCCCAGCACTTTGAGAGGCCAAGGCAGAAAGAACACTTGAGCCCAGGAATTCAAGATCAGCTTGGGCAATATAGCAAGATGCCATCGCTAAATAAAAGAATTTTTTTAATTAGCCAGGTGTAGTCATGCCTATAGTCACAGCTACTCAGGAGGCTGAGGCAGAAGGATGACTTCAGCCCAGGAGGAATTTCCTAACATGCAAAGTACACATATAAACAAGCAGCCTTTCGATTTAATACAGTAAGTATTAGTTTAGCACCAGGCACAAAGTTCAGTAGGAGCACAGGCACAGTATATTCGCCCACCGTGGCCTTCAGATTAGCTTCTTTTCTCTCTCTCTCTCTCTCTCTCTCTCTTCTTTTTCTTTTCTTTTTTTTACTACGAGAACTCACAGGACAGATTGGCTTCTTAGAAGTGGAATTTCTTAGGAAATGTCCAAGTCATCTCTGGCTCCTATTTAAAAAAATAGCATAGACTGGGTGGCTTAAACAACAGCTTTTATTTCTCCCAGTTCTGGAGGCTGGAAATGTAAGATTATAGTGCCAGCAGACTCAGTATCTGGTGAGGGCTCACTTTCTGGCTTGAAAACAGCCACCTTCTTGCCCTGCTCTCATACAGCAGGGGTGCCAGGGCAGCAGCACAGAGATGGAGCTCGGGATCGCTTCTTCTCATAAGGGCACTGATCCCACCATGGGGCTTTACTCTCATGACCTAATGACCACTGAAGGCCCCAGCTCCTAATATCATCACATTGGGGTTAGGATTTCAAAGTATGATTTTTTTTTTTTTTTTTTTTGAGACAGAGTTTCACTCTTGTCGCCCAGATTGGAGTGCAGTGGTGTGACCTTGGCTGTGACCAAGCCATTTTCCTGCCTCAGCCTCCCAAGTGGCTGGGATTACAGTTGCCCACCACCATGCCTGGCTAATTTTTTTATTTTTAGTAGAGATGGGGTTTCGCCATGTTGGCCAGACTGGTCTCGAACTCCTGACCTCAGGTGATCCACCTGCCTCAGCCTCCCAAAAATTAAAAAAAAAAAAAAAGCCTCCCTGGAATTACAGGCATGAGCCACCACACCCAGCCTTCAAAGTATGAATTTTAGGGGGGTATAAACATTCAGTCCACATCAAAGGATGGATAATGACATGGCATATGCAGTAAACTATGAGCAGTTACCTACCAAAGGGCACCCTTCAAATGTTTCCCTCCCCACGCAATGCTTTCTACAAACAAAAACTTATATGTGAGAATCCAGTAGATAAAATTAGGTTGGCTGGCCAGCCACAGTGGCCCACACCTGTAACCCAGCACTTTGGGAGTCTTTCCGAAGCAGGTGGATCACCTGAGGTTAGGAGTTCAAGACAAGCCTGGCCAACATGGTGAAATCCTGTCTCTATTAAAAATACAAAATCTAGCTGGGCTGTGTTGGTGGGTGCCTGTAGTCCCAGCTGCTCAGGAGGCTGAGGCAGGAGAATCACTTGAATTTGGGAGGCAGAGGTTGCAGTGAGCCGAGATCACACCACTGCACTCCAGCCTGAGTGACAGAGCGAGACTCCATCTCAAAATAAATAAATAAATAAATAAGTTGGCTGCATAGGGGTATTGGTGGCCACCTCTTCCCAGAGGCAACCCATGAGGCACGACTTCACAATGCCTAAGGCTCCATAGTAGGAGACACTGGGGCTGCCGGACTGGATATCCTGCAACCTGGAGGACAGAGAGGATGGGTCTAGGGGAGCAGGGTAGGGTCAGCTCTTGGAGGGCCTAATGTGCTTAGCCTTTGTCAGGAACACAGTGGGGCACCACTGAGGGGGTTTGTCTGAGGAACCTGTGCTCAGATTTGTGCCTTGAAAAGGAGTCTCATGAGAAGGAAGTGCCCTAATCCAGGGAAAGGGTCATGAAGGCTTGACTTATGGCAGAGGCCACAGGGAGGGAGAGGGTAGGTCACTGGAGCACTTCACTAATAGTATCTTCCAGAAGTCAATTCCCCACTGGGAGGCTTCACTGGAAGACGCCCAACTGCCTAAGGTGGATGTCAGCCCCATGAGTGGTCCCAGAGCTTTTCATTCATACTGACTTCTTTTCCAGCAGCCATACATCTGTGTAATCCCATTAGCCCAGAGGAATCAATGCCTATTATAAAGAAGGGGATAAAAAAGCCTTGGAGCTGTGGTTAGTTTTATCTGTCCACTTGGCTAGGTCACGGTACTCAGATATTTGGTCAAACAGCAGTTTGGATATTGCTGTGAAGATATTTTTTAGGTAAGATTGATATTTAAATGAGTGGACTTTGAGTAAAGCAGATTACCCTCCATCATGTGAGTGGGTCTCATTCAATCAGTTGAAGGTCTTAAGAGAAAAAAGACTGACTTCCTTGAGAAAGAAAGAATTCTGTCTGCAAACAGCCTTCAGACTTGCACTGAAACATTAACTCTTCCTGTGTCTCTGGCCTGCTCTGCAAGCTTTGAATTTGCCAGACTCCACAATAAGTGAGCCAATTCTTTAAAGTTAATATGGATCAATTGATAGATAGGTAGATGATAGAGAGGTGGGAATAGATGATGATGGAGATGGAGGTGGAGGTGGAGGTCAAGGTCAAGTAGAGATGGAGATGGTGAGGGATAGAGATAGAGAGAGGTGGAGATGGATAGACATGGAGATGGAGGTGGAGGCGGAGATGGAGAGAGAGCTAGAGGTAGAGGTGGAGATGGAGAGGGAGATGAGATGGAGATGGAGATGGAGGTGGAGGTCGAGGTAGAGGTGGAAGTCGAGGTCAAGTAGAGATGGAGATGAAGAGAAACAGGTAGAGATAGAGAGAGGTGGAGATGGAGATAGACATGGAGATGGAGATGGATGTGGAGGTGGAGATGGAGAGAGACATAGGGGTAGAGGTGGAGATGGAGAGGAGACGGAGGCAGAGATGGAGGTAGATCCTATTGGTTCTGTTTCTCTGGAGAGCTCTAATATACTGGCTTGCCCCATTGTCCAGTTAGCCAGGGACGGAGTAGAGGGAGGAATAAAGTGCTGATCTGTAATGGTTTACTAATTCAACCTCACCACACTTCCTCCCCGAAAGATGGGCTCAAAAGCTGGAGCAGGGCCTGCTCTTAATTGGCAGTCCTCTGATAACATCACCATCCTGCTCAAAGTCTTCCACTGATTCTCTGTAGCCCTTTTTTTTTGAAGTGGAGTGTCATCTGTCACCCAGGCTAGAGTGCAGTGGAGTGATCTTGGCTCACTGCAACCTCTGCTTCCCAGGTTCAAGTGATTCTCCTGCCTCAGCCTCCCGAGTAGCTGGGATTACAGGTAAGCACCACCATGCCCAGCTAATTCTTGCATTTTTAGTAGAGACAAGATTTACCATGTTAGCTAGGCTGGTCTTGAACTCCTGATCTGAAGTGATCCACCTGCCTTGGTTTCCCAAAGTGCTGGGAGTACAGGCATGAGCCACCGTGCCCAGCCAACCTTTCAATAAATTCCAATTATAAGGCTTAACATTCAGAGATCTTTGTGCACTGGATTCAGTCTCTACTCCTGGTCCCCCCTTTTACAACTGGTAGATTGATTACTATGCCCCAGTGTTCACTCTGTCCCCCTAAGAAGATTGTGTGTTCACATCCTTTGCCCTATTTCTTGCAGGCCCCACATGGGAGAAGTAGACATTCCTACTCCATTGATGTAGAGCTTGTCCGCACAACTTGCTTTGCTCAGTAAAATATAATCAGACATGACTTATATCCATCCTAGCAGAAACCTAAAATGGTTTTCTGGCTTGGCTGAACCAAGGGTGGGTGTCCCCTAGCAAGGTGGGGGGAAAGAGTGTAGAACTCTCTCATGAAGATTTTTCTACTTTTCTAGCAATAAAAGTATCAGCTGCCCCCTCTGAAACTTTTTCTTGGAAGTCTAGACTACACTCTGTTGTAGTGTGAAATTATTTCATTTTAAGCAATAAACAGCCTGTGTTTCTTAAGCGCTTGTTAAATCACTTAAGATTTGGGATGTTTACATGACAGACCAATTGATTTCTCTGAATCTTAACTCAATGTTTTTGGGGAAAGTGTCTTAAAATAGTGTCTTGCTTTATTTTTACCATGTAGCAGGATAGAAAAAATATCTTAACAGCTGGAGCCAGACTCCCAGTTTGAGTGTGAAATATCTTTGTTTAGGATAATAGCTTTCTAGGTCATTTGGGATGGAAAGTGGGACCCTAAGATTTGAGAGAGAACAAGAGGGGAAAAATCAGAGATGGCTAAACTGTTCTGTTTTGGAAATAAGTATGAATCAGGGGCAAGAAGCCGAGGGAGAGAGCTGAAATAAAATGAGAGTGGAAAGAGAAAACGAAGAGAGAGCACAAAATTAAGCAAACCCTGGAATTTGGCTGGTTGAAGCAAAGAGAGGGATTTTGTGCCCCCCAAAACCCTCTCTCCCCTTCTTGCATAGTGAAAGCTTTCCAGCTGGGCACACCATGGCTCTGTGAAATACTCCATTTCCCAGACTGCACTGCAGCCAGTGTGATCATGTGACTGTATTTCCAACAATGGAATGAGAATGGAAGTGAAGTCTACGTCCTCTTCCCTAGAAAGGAAATACCTGGCCTCCATTCCCTCCTTTTCTCCCCTTCTGATGGGCTGTTTGTGGATGTGATTTCACTCAGCTTTGATCATGCATATGAGGACATAACCACTCGTAGGGGGTGACGACACACCAGATAGAAGAAACAGTGGTTTGAGTGACTGTGGGCAGCAGAGCTTTCCCTCACCTGGACTAAACTCTGGACTGAGAGAGAGAGAGAGAAAGCCACCATAAGTTGCTGGGAATAGGAGAGGGATATTGTTGTTTCGGCAGCTTAGCCTAAATCTCAACTAACACAATGGCAGAAATCACTATGGAGCTTTTGAAAGACAGAGATAAATCTTACTGTTTTTAAAAATTTGCATTATCTGCATGGTAAACCCCTCCATCTTTTGACTTTACAAACATAAAGGCTTTACACGAGTGAAAGTCTTGGTAGAAATCAAGGAAAGACACCGGTTTCCATAGCTGGGCTGGCAGAACACAAATCAGGGAAAACACATGCGGGATGCACCATACAATGAAATGATTTCACAGAAGCAGATGCTCCAAGCCAAAGGTTCCCATGAGAATAGGAGCTCATCTGAATTCACAGAAATCAGGGAGGGCCTGGACTTTGCACAGAATATGAAATGGAAGAATGTTCCGATTCAATCTAAGTCATAGGGGACAGGAGAACCTCAATGGACACCTGGACCAAAACAGAATAATCCAAGAAGGCAGGAATGTGTACGAGTCAAGAGAACAGATTCTAGAGTTGAACTTTAGTTTCCAATTTCTACACTACCACCTACAATTATGTAACTTTAGGGAAGTAACTTGAACATCTGTGAATTGGGTATAATAATAATATCTAACTCATAGTGTTGTCATAGAGAAATAAAATGGATAACATAAATAAAGCATGTAAAGCACTTAACAGAGTGCTTGACTGAGCAGAACGCCTTGTAACCCCCAATGGGTTCACCTTCCCTGCTACCTAGACACAGCCGATTTCTCAAGACAGAGGAATTGCAATAGGGAAACAGTAACTCACACAGGGCCGGCTGTGTGGGAGATTGGAGTTTTATTATTATTCAAATCAGCCTCCCTGAGCATTTGGGGATGAGAGTTTTTAAGGATATTTGGTGGGTAGTGGAAGGCCAGTGAGTTGAGAGTGCTGATTGGTTGGGTCAGAGATGGAATCACAGGGAGTCAGAATTGTCCTCGCACTGAGTCAGTTCCTGGGTGGCGGCCACAAGATCAGATGATCCAGTTTATGGATCCATGTGGTGCCAGCTGATCCATCAAGTGCAGGGTCTGCACAATATTTTAAACACTGATGTTAGGAGCAGTTTAGGGAGGGCCAGAATCTTGTAGCCTCCAGCTGCATGACTCCTAAACCATCATTTCTAATCTTGGGCCTAATTTGTTAGTCCTACAAAGGCAGTCTAGTCCCAGGCAAGAAGGAAATGTGTGTTGGAAAGGGCTGTTATCATTTCTGTTTTAAACTATAAACTAAGTTCCTCCCAAAGTTAGCTCAGCCTACGTCCAGGAATGAACAAAGACAGTTGGGAGGTTAGAAGCAATATTGCGTTGGTTAGGTCAGATCTCTTTCACTGTCTCAGTTATAATTTTGCAATGGCAATTTCAGCCTGACATATGATAATGAAAAAAATTCGCTTTTATTATTAATGATAGCTAACTAATTTCATCCTAATACTCATATGAGACCCAAGCTATCATTCAAGGCTCAGACAAAAATCACTAACTTTGAGGCCCCTTTGGCAAAGTCATCTGCTCAAAGGTTTCTTACTTGACCAGAGGAAGGAGGTGGGGAGGAGGGTCTCGCTCCAGCATGTGAGGTGTGCAGGACGAGGATTAGGAGCTCCATGGTTCAGATGAGAAAACAAAGTTGAGAAAGGTGCCCGTCAGTCTGCTCAGGCTGCTGTAACAAAATACCAGATGTTTATAAACAACAGAAATGTGTTTCTCATGGTTCTGGAAAATAGGAAATCCAAGTTCAAGACACGAGCAGATTGGGTGTCTGCTGAAAACCTGCTTCCTCCTTTACAGCTGACTTCGCAATCCAACCCCACACAGCAGCAGAAACAGTTGAAGGGTCTCTCTGGGGCCTCTTTTTTTTTCCTTTTTTTTTTTTTTGAGACAGAGTTTCACTCTTGTTGCTCAGACCGGAGTGCAATGGCACAATCTCGCTTTTAGCTCGCCACAACCTCTGCCTCCCTGGTTCAAGCGGTTTTCTTGCCTCAGCCTCCCGAGTAGCTGGGATTACAGGCACACGCCAATTTTGTATTTTTGGTAGAGATGGTGTTTCTTCCTGTTGGCCAGGTTGGTCTCGAATTCCTGACCTCAGGTGATAGTCCCGTCTCAGCCTCCCAAAGTGTTGGGATTACAGGCTTAAGCCACCTTGCCCAGCCTGAGACCTCTTTTATAAGCACATTAATTCCATCATGAGGGCAGAGCCTCACCTCCCAAAGCCTCCACCTCTGTAGAGGGGTGGGGTGGAAGGTGAAGATTTCAACCTATGAATTCAGCAGGGACCAGTATAAACAAACCATAGCAGTGCCTGAGATAACAAGTTAGTGGCAGAACTAGAAGTAAAATCACATCATTTGAATTCCAAGGCATTTTTGCAAAAACAGATTAAGAACAAAATAATAATACTTTTACTGATGTTTCAGGTGACCCTATGCCTCCTTATTCCTTCCTCCATGTCCCTTCTCAGTCAGCAACTCACACTATCCATTCAGCAACTCAGGCAAGAAAGCCGCCGTCATCCTGTCCTTCCTATTTTCCCTTGCCCCCGTTTTCAAGTTGTGTCTATTTCATCTCCAAATTCCTCTCAAATTCATCTACCTCTTCCCGCCTCCACTGTCACCAGCCTGCTTCAGGCCGCCCACAGTAGCCTCTTAATTGGTATCCACACTGGAACTCTCATTTTTCTCTCCTCTTGGCAGCCAAAGACTTTTTTTTAAACCCAATTGTAATAATTCCTATCCCTTCCTAATGCCTTCCACTGGTTTCCCACAAACTCAGGACAAAGTCCAATCAGCCACCTGGTTAGTTTTAGCTTACAACACTCTCACTAGATTTTTTTTTTTTTTTTTGAGACAGAGTTTTGCTCTTGTTGCCCAGCCTGGAGTGCAGTGGCATGATCTCAGCTCACTGCAACCTCCGCCTCCCAGATTCAAGTGATTCTTTTTCCTCGGCCTCCCGAGTAGCTGGGATGACAGGCATGTGCCACAATGCCTGTCTAATTTTGCATTTTTAGTAGAGACAGAGTTTCACCATGGTCACCAGGCTGGTCTCGAATTCCTGACCTCAGGTGATCCACCCACCTTGGCCTCCTAAAGTGCTGGGATTACAGGTGTGAGCCACCATACTCGGCCTCTCACTGGATTTCCAAGTAGAAATCACACCAGTTTTTCTGTTTCTAGGGCCAAGTTCTCTGCTTTTGAATTTTCCCCCGTTTCCTCAGCCTGGGACGGTCTTTCCTTCTCAATCTTCCTTCATCCAGCCAACTCATTCATTCAAAAACATTTTTATCAAGCTCCTAGTATGTGCCAAACACTGTTCTAGGCCACTGAGGTAGTTAAGCTGTTTTGTACCATGTACCGTATTAGTAGCTTGGTGAAACCCTATGGACCCTTATTCAGGCAGAGGCTTTATAAATGCATAAAATAAACACAGAGGCAGGCGGGGCAGGCTGGTTCATGCCTATAATCCCAGCACTTTGGGAGGTTGAGGCGGGTGGATCACAAGGTCAGGAGTTTGAGACTAGCCTGACCAACATGGTGAAACCCCGTCTCTACTAAAGATACAAAAAAAACTTAGCCAGGTGTGGTGGTACACACCTGTAATCCCAGCCACTCGGGAGGCTGAGGCAGGAGAATCACTTGAACCCACGAGGTGGAGGTTGCAGTGAGCCAAGATCGCACCATTGCACTCCAGCCTGGGCTACAGGGCAAGATGCCGTCTCAAAAAAATAAATACATAAATAAAAATAAACACAAAGGTTATAAAAGAAGCCATATCTATGAAACAGTTACCAAAGTATTTTTAAATTGTGATATAGTAATTTACATTATTTCTTTTTTTCTCCCCCCACCCCCCGCCCCCCGAGGCAGAGTTTTGCTCTTCTTGCCCAGGCCGGAGTGCAATAGCATGGTCTTGGCTCAGCTCACTGCAACCTCCGGCCCCGCTCCCCCAGGTTCAAGTGATTCTCCTGCCTCAGCCTCCCAAGTAGCTGGGATTACAGGCACCTGCCACCATGCCCGGCTAATTTTTGTATTTTTAGTAGAGATGGGGTTTCACTATGTTGGCCAGGCAAACTCCTGATCTCAGGTGATCCACCCATCTCAGCCTCTCAAAGTGCTAGGATTATAGGCATGAACCACTATGCCTGGCCTCACATATTTCTTTATTGCAGTAAATAGCAAGATCTAGCAATAGATCTAAAAAACACTGTAACTTCATAGTAGTGATCAGCATAAATGATATTCTAAGGTATCTATAAACCTGTAGCATGTGACACAGCCTCAAGTCCAGTTTATACTACTGTGGTTTGTTGCCTACATTCATGACAAGGAAATGCTAATTTTTTTTTTAATACTAAATTTCAATTAGGGATTAGTGAAAATAAAGATGCGGGTTTTATTTTTATATCCAAATTCACAGAGCCCAAACTCTATCCACAGACCCCAGAGGTTCCCCTGGATTTGTTTAATACTGGGGAATATATGAGGAAACCAGACTGCCACAGAGCAGGCTGATAATAAACGAGATAATTTCACAAGATAATTATAATGAGTTGTTGAAGGACATTAAGTAAAATAACTCCAGATGATAACGAGTCCTTGAAAGAAAATAAAACGATCAAGATTAACTTGCAGCTAGGACGAGGTGACCCCAGCTAAAACCCAAAGGAGGAGAAGGAACTAGTCCCATGAAAAGCCAGGGAAGTGTTGCAAAGGAGTCAAGACAAGTCGGCCCCGTGTGGCAAGGTGACATGGTTTGGATCTGTGTCCCCAGGCAACTCTCACGTTGAATTGTAATCCTCGACGTTGGAGATGGGGCCTGGCAGGAGGTGTTGGATTAAGGGGGCATATTTCCCCCTTGGTGATGTTCTCATGATAGAGTTCTCATGAGATATGGTGATTTAAAAGTGTGTGACAGCCAGGCGAGAGTGGCTCACGCCTATAATCCCAGCACTTTGGGAGGCTGAGGCAGGTGGATCAAGAGGTCAGGAGTTCGAGACCAGCCTGACCTACATGGTAAAACCCCATCTCTACTAAACATACAAAAAATTAGCTGGGTGTGGTGGTACACGCCTGTAATCCCAGCTACTTGGGAGGCTGAGGCAGGAGAATCACTTGAACCTGGGAGGTGGAGGTTGCAATGAGCCGAGATTGCACCATTGCACTCCAGCCTGAGGGACAGAGCAAGACTCTGTCTTAAAAAAAAAAAAAAGAAAAGAAAAGAAAAAAACAAGTGTGTGGCACCTTGCCTCTCTCTCTCTCACTCCTGCTCCATGCCTGCTTCTCTTCACCTTCCCCAATGATTGTAAGTTTCCTGAGGCTTCCCCAGAAGCAGAAGCCTCTATGCTTCCTGTGCAGCCTGCAGAACAGTGCGCCAATTACAGGACTTTTCTTTATAAATGACCCGGTCTCAGGTATTTCTTTACAGTGATATGAGAACAAACTAATACACATGAGCCAGGCACTGACTACAGTGCAGCCACCACACAGTGTTGGGAGATGAGGTCAGAGAAGCCGGCACACATCAGTCCTAAAGGCCGATGAAGGAAGTCCCTGAGCCCCTACTTGGGTTCCCTTCTCTGGAAAACCAGGATGCCATTGACAGCATCCCAGGGTTATTCTGGGAGCCCTTGAGATCATGTGAGTGAAAGGACCTGGTAAACCCACCTCCCTGGGAGTTCCCATGGGTCACACATCACCCCATTAACTCACAGTTGTCCTGTGAAGTGGGTGCTGTGAGGACCCCCATTTCTCTAAGGGGTTCAATAATTTGCTGAAGGTCACGTAAGTGGTACATGACAAAGCTAGAATTCAGGCTAAGCTACCTGACTCTCTAAAGGGGTTTCACTTGACCTTTTCTACCTCTTGTCTGTTTTTTTTTTGTTTTGTTTTGTTTTTTGAGACAGGATCTCACTCTGTCACCCAGGCTGAAGTCCAATGGCACAAATTCAGCTCAGTGCAACCTCAGTCTCTGGGGCTTAATTGCTCCTCCAGCCTCAGCCTCCAAAGTAGCTGAGACTACAGGTACACACCACCACACCTGGCTAATTTTTTTGTTTTATTTATTTATTTTATTAGAGACAGGGTTTCACCATGTTGTCTAGGCCAATCTCCTGAGCTCAAGCAATCCTCCCACTTCGGCCTCCCAAAGTGCCAAGAATACAGGCCTGGCCCACGTGAACTATTTCAAATCAGATTCTCCCCCTTCCCCAATTGCTCCCAGAACATGACTGTCCACACACGATTCTTTCCTCCATGCAGAGCAGGGTCTCCAAGGAGGAGAAGCTAAAATCCAGCCTGAGCAGCTAAATGCTGCATGGCCTGAGGGAAGCCACTTAGCCCTCTGTTAAAACCAGCATAACCATGGCAACCCACTCCCAGAGCCAGCATTGTAAGAGTCCAACAGAAAATCAGCCTGAATCAATGGAAGGAGACTCGGTGTTCCATTCTCTCTAAGGGCAGCTGGCTTGTCTGCCCCCAGCACAGTGAAGGGCTCAAAGCAGCCCCCTCCACAGCCCACCCCCGACCTCCAGGCTTGCTGCCAGCCCACTAGGGACTCCTTATCCTTCTGGGTGCTCTTGGTCCCCATCCCCTTCCCACTAGAAGGTTCTCTCCTGAAACAGATAAGGGCTAAGACTTTGCAGGGTACAGACTTATGCTGTGTTCACCTTCCTAAAACAACCCTGGTCCAGCCAGGCAGCGTCTCCTTCCCAGTTTCAGGGAGATAAGAAAAAGAGGGAGAATCAGACAGAGGGTGCGGGTGTGCAGCTCTTTTCCATTTTCCCACTTACTCTTTGTCTTCTCTTTCTTTTTGCTCTGCGTGTGTGTGTGTGTGTGTGTGTGTGTGCGTGTGTGTGTGTCAGAGTCTCATTCTGTCACCAGGCTGGAATACAATGGCACAATCTCTGGTCACTGCAACCTCTGCCTCCCAGGTTCAAGCAATTGTCCTGCTTCAACGTTGTGAGTAGCTGGGATTACAGGTGCCCACCATGATGCCGGGATAATTTTTGTATTTTTAGTAGAGATGGGGTTTCACCATGTTGGCCAGGCTGGTCTCAAGCTCCTGACCTCAAGTGATCTGCCCGCCTCGGCCTCCCAGCGTGCTGGGATTACAGGCATGAGCCACCGCGCCTGGCCTCTTTTTGCTCTTTCTCCAACAACTCGACCTCAGAGCCTTCCCTTCAAGGCCCCCTGGATGATCTCCTTCCAGTGAGTGCTTCAGCCTAAAGTATCTGAAATACAGGTTCTTCCCACTCCATCCAGGCGTGTGGGGCAAGGTGAGCCCTGCCTCCTGCTGCCTCCAGGATGGGAAAAGGAATCGGCAGCTCTGTGCTCCGGTTTGTTTCAGGCCTTCACCCAAGGCACAAAGACCTTGCTGGGCTGGGAGTCATTTCATTACTCTGGGGACCAAGTGCTTGCCCAGCACCATGGGCCACCTCTTTTAGATCATGTAGTGCATCTTCCCACCCTTTTAATTTCACCATCATCTGCAAGGCTGAGGATGTCTCAGAAATGACAGAGGGGAACTTTTTACTGAGTCATGTGCTAAATGCCTTACACGTTTCCTCGTTTAAACTTCCTAATTATGTTATGAGATGGGTACTCGTATTATCGCAGAATTGGCCAGGCATGGAGACTCATGCCTGTAATCCCAGAACTTTGGGAGGCTGAGGCGGGCGGATCACAAAGTCAGGAGTTTAGACCAGCCTGACCAACATGGTGAAACCCTATAACTATAAAAATACAAAATTTAGCTGGGCGTGGTGGCGTGCGCCTGTAATCCCAGCTATTCGGGAGCCTGAGGCAGGAGAATCACTTGAACCCACGAGGCAGAAGTTGCAGTGAGCTGAGGCCAGTGCACTCCAGCTTAAGTGACAGAGCAAGACCGTCTCAAAACAAACAAACTAGTATTTTGCAGGACAGAAAACGGACGTTTAATTTTTTCCAAAGAGATCTCATTGCATTGCCCAGGTTGGAGTGCAGTGGCGATTCACACACGGGCAATCCTGGGCTACAGCCTTGAACTCCTGGTCTTAAGCATCCTCATGCCTCAGCCTCCTGAGTAGCTGGGACTAGAGAAGCTGATATTTCGAAAGTTTAATAATTTGCTCAAGATCACTTAAGCTTTTACATTCAGGTCATCTGACACCATGGCTTTTATCTCCCTCCCTAGATATGGTCCCTTGGTCAAAGAACAGTCTAGATCATTTCCGCGGCGATTAGACCAACGCGTTTACTTTGGCCCCAGATTGATTTGCCAACATGAGATGACGTGGGTGCTGTTGTGTCATGGGGACTCCTACACAGATACCGTAAAATGGTCATAGACTCCTCTGTGAATGGAAAACATTAATTGCCCCTCCGCTTACTATGGGCGTCCCCCGGAAGCGCAGATTCGACTGACTCATACGCGTGGCAGACACCTAATGGAGGCAGCAGCCTCCTTCTTTGATGTGGCTTCCCTCTTGCGCTCATCTTGCCAAACTGCGAGAGAGAAATAAAATTCCTTCCATTAGGCTAAATTCCTACTCATCTCCCGGCAGCTCCTCAGGAGGGAGGGAAAGCAAAGCAAAGGGAGCGGGCGGGGGAGGGGGGGCGGGGGGGGCGGGGAGCGGGCTCACCGTGGGCGGGAGGGAGACAGGCTCCACCAACCTGAACGACCTGACACTCTGCCTCTCACGGTTGACGGACTGAAAATATGTGAAGAGCTGGATGGCTCCCCTCAAGCTGTGCTCACAACACAACAGACACTGAAGGCTGCCAGGAAAAGAATAAACCCTAGGAGATGGAGACCTCGTGCCAAAAATGGGAGGGGCCCTCGTCAGGTTTTCATTTCTGGCCTGTCCCTAAGAGCCTCAGGACCTAGTTCTCAGCCTGGGCCCTGGCACCCTCAGGGCACTTCCTGGCTTCCTTGTCTTGGCCTCGGGTTTCCCTTGGGAGAAGGGAAGCCTATATGGGCTCAGGACTCTTCTGGAAAATAAACTGACGAAACTCTGAGACCCACGATACAGCCTCAAGAGTCCTTTGAAATCAGACCCGTTTCCTCCTGGGAAACACAAGGCCTTAGCCTTAAGGGGCTTACAGTTTAAGTGGGAGTTATTATGTAAATGACACTTTCTTCATGTGATTCAATGTTACAGATGCTTGTGGGGGCAGGGCACACCTCTTCCTTCCCCTGAAGGGAATTTCACTGATATAACTCCGGGTCTCTCTCTTTGCCCTTTTATACATTCCACACTCTGGAGGTGGAGTGATATGGTTTGGCTGTGTCCCCACCCAAATCTCATCTTGAATTGTAGCTGCCATAATTCCCACGTGTTGTGGGAGAGGCTTATTGGGAGATAATTGAATCATGGAGGCAGTTTCCCCCATACTGTTCTTGTGGTAGCGAAGAAATCTCACCAGAGCTGATGGTTTCATAAGGGGAAGCCTCTTTCGCTTGGCTCTCAGTCTCTTCTTGCCTGCTGCCATGTAAGATGTGCCTTTCACCTTCTGCCATGATTGTGAGGCCTCTCCAACTATGTGGAACTGTGAGTCCATTAAACCTCTTTTTCTTTATAAATTACCCAGTCTTGGTTTTGTCTTTACCAGCAGTGTGAAAATGGACTAATACTTGGAGTGACTTATCTACTTGGTAAATTTGGGAAAGCAACTGTGTATGTTCAGCTCAGTTCTTCCTTTTATTCTCTTGCGGCCAGGCCTGGCCAAGGGTAGCGCGTGATCTCCCTGCTCCTTCTTGCTGCGAGTTCCCCCAGGGCTATAGCCTCTCCCCAGCCACCCCCTGGTGAGCACTCCTGAGAATGGGCCAGTGTTCCACCTGATTCTGGGGTTCATTTGGCTCTCACACTAGGCGATATCTTCCTATCTGTAGCAGTAATAAAGGTGACATTTGGCCTCCAGCTTTTTCTTCCCTTCTTTCTCCTTTCTCTCCTTCCTCTCCTCCCTCCCTCCTTCCCTCATTCCTCCCCTCCCTTCCTCCCTTCCTTCCAATGGAGTTTCACTCTTGTTGCCCAGGCTGGAGTGCAATGGTGCGATCTCAGTTCATTGCAACCTCCCACTCCTGAGGTCAAGCGATTCTCCTTGCTCAGCCCCGCCAAATAGCTGGGATTGTAGGTAGCCACCACCATGCCCAGCTAAGTTCTGTATTTTTAGTAGAGGCAGAGGTTCACCATGTTGACCACGCTTGTCTCGAATTCTTGTCCTCAGGTGATCCACCCACTTCAAAGTCTCACTCTTGATCATGGATCATTTCTATTTAGAACCCCAAAGCCCAGAACACTGCCTGGCACGTAGCAGCACTCAACAAATACTTGTTGAATAAATGAATATAAAACAATCTGAGGCCAGTGTCTCATGCCTATAATTCCAGCACTTTGGGAGGTCGAGACAGGCAGATCACTTGAAGTCAGGGGTTCAAGACCACCTGGCCAACATGGTGAAACCCTGTCTCTACCAAGAAATACAAAAATTAGCCAGGCGTGGTGGTGCATGCCTGTAGTCCCAGCTACTAGAGAAGCTGAGGTGGGAAAATTGCCTGAACATGGGAGGCACAGAGATTGCAGTGAGCCGAGATCGCACCGCTGCACACCAGCCTGGGCGACAAAGTAAGACCTGGTATCAAAAAAAAGAAAAAAAGCCCAAGAACAAGGTATAAGTGCTGAGTGTTGAGGAATATAGCTGTACTTCTTAAAGTGTGGTCCAGGAACCCTGGGGTTCCCTAAGACTTCAGAGAACTATGAGGTCAAAACTATTTTCATAATGATACTATTGACAGTTGAACTCTGTAAAACATTTGAAGACATTTATTCTGAACCAAATATGAGTGACCATGGCCCATGACACAGCCCTCAGGAGGTCCTGAGAACATGTGTCCAAGGTGATTGGAGCCAGCTTGGTTTTATATATTTTAGAGAAGCATGAGACATCAATCAAATACATTTAAGAAATACATCGGTTTGGTCCAGAAAGGCGGAACAACTCAAAGCGAGGGAGGGGGGTCTTCCAGGCTATAGGTGAATTTAAACATTTTCTAGTTGGCAGTTGGTTGAGTTTGTCTAAAGATCTGGGATATAGAGAAAGGGAATGTTCAGGTAAAGATAAAGATTGTGGCGATCAGAGTTCTTTGGAATTTTTGTAGTGGCTGCCTTAGAGACAATAGATGACAAATGTTTCCTATTCAGATCTTAGTTAATCTCTTTAGCATTGGGAGGGTCTGGAGGAAAAAGCTCCCAGCTTGCCGGCTGTTCTTTATTAGAAAATGATTTGGCGCTGCTTTTCATTAAAAAGAAAAGCCTAGGCCGGGTGCTGTGGCTCACGCCTATAATCCCGGCACTTTGGGAGGTCGATGAGGGCCGGATCACCTGAGGTCAAGAGCTCGAGACCAGCCTGGCAAACGTGGCAAAACCCCATCTCTACTAAAGACAGAAAAATTAGCGGGGCATGGTGGCCGGTGCCTGTAATCTCAGCTCCTTGGGAGACTGAGGCAGGAGAATCACTGGAACCCAAGAGGCAGAGGTTACAGTGAGGCAAGATCACACCATTGCACTCCAGCCCGGGTGACAGCAACAAGACTTTGTCTCAAAAAAAGAAAAAAAATTAAGTTAAACAATAAAAATAAAAGCCTTACTGAGGACTCCCTTGCAATCTGCCGGGAACTCCTGTATTAGTGAACTCCTGTATCACTAATATAAAGCAAACTAGATTATCAGAACCTACTGGAGAACTTTGTGGAAATACAGCTTGATCTTATACATTTCAGGGGAGTTACAAGCAGACATCAATCAATACACGTTAGGTATACATTGGTTCAGTCCAGAAAAGCCGAACAACAAAAAGTGGAGGTCTTCAGAGGACTTCTAGGTTGTAAGTGGATTCAGAGATTTTTTTGTTTGGCAATTGTTTGAGAGTTCGGTTCTTATCTAAAGACCCAGAATCAATACAAAGGAGTGTCTGGGTTAAGATAAGAGATTGTGGAGATTAAGGTTCTTATTATGTAGATGAAGTCTCATTGGTGGACACCCTTAGAGGCAATAGATGGCAAATGTTTCCTATTCAGACCTTTTAAAGGTGCCAGACTTGGCCAGGTGCCATGGCCCACACCTGCAACCCCAGCACTTTGGGAGGCAGAGGCAGGTGGATTACCCGAGGTGGGGAATTCGAGACCAGCCTGACCAGCATCCCCACTAGAAAGACCGTTCTCCCACAAGAGACGGCTTTGTGCGGCCATATCTAAATACATCAAATAAACACATTTGGGGATAAAATACTTTAATTTCCTTCAGGGCCTGCTATCTGACATGTGGAACTATACTAGAGTTAGGTTGGAATTTGGTATCTTATTGCTACAAACGCCTCTTTTGTCAGTCTTAAGAACTCTGTTTTCATGTTTTTCATTGTTGTTATTTATTTATTTATTTCTGACATGGAGTTTCCCTCTTCTAGCCCAGGCTAGAGTGCAACAGTGTGATCTCGGCTCACCGTAACCTCTGCCTCCCGGGTTCAAGTGATTCTTCTGCCTCAGCCTCCCGAGTAGCTGAGATAACAGGCATGTGCCACCACTCTGGGCTAATTTTGTATTTTTAGTAGAGATGGGGTTTCACCATGTTGGTCAGGGCAGGTCTCAAACTCCTGACCTCAGGTGATCTATCTGCCTCAGCCTTCCAAAGTGCTGGGATTACAGGCACGAGCCACCACGCCCAGTGTTGTGTTTTGTTTTTTTGGTGTTTTTTTTTTTTTAAAGACGGGGTTTCACCATGTTGGTAAGGTTGGTCTTGAACTCCCAACCTCAGGTGATCTGCCCACCTTGGCCTCCAAAGTACTTGGATTACAGGCATGAGCCACCGCGCCTGGCCGCTGTTTTGTTTTTTTTAGAGTCCAGTTCTCCTTCTGTTGCCCAGGATGGTGTTTTAATGTTGATGCTGGTCAGTTGTGCCTGAATTCCAAAGAAAGGAGAGTATAATGTGGCGTGTCCACCCCTCTTTCCACCATGACCTGAACTAACTTTTCAGGTTTACTTTGGAATTCCCTTCGCCAAGAAGAGGGGTTCAATGCAGTCTGTTGAGCGACTTAACATGTTGCTTTTGGTTTATATGGGCAGGACATTAGCCAGCCTGGCAGGGGTGGAAGGGTGGCTTGGGAACAGAGCAAGAGAAGGGCATATAGGTGGGACGGGAGGCTTTTAACCCCAGAGCTGCTAGGATTACAACCCTGGGCACACAATGGAGGGTAGCTTGTGGGGGGTGGCGGGCTGAAGAATGGGATGGCCTCTGGTTGGCAATTAGAATAATATGATTCTTGGGACCATCCAAGGCAGTCAGGAAGATAAGCAACACTGTTCATGCTCATGGTAAAATATAAATAAATAAAATAACCTGCCAAAAATCAGACAGTGGGATAAAATAAATGGATAAACCCTCCCTCAGCTTTCTGTGCCCTTTTCTTTGAGGATTTCATGAATCCTTTTGTAGCAACAGCTCTTAAAATTCTGGGATCATGGACTCTTGAGACTCTGATGAAAGTTTCTGATAGTCTCTCCAAGAAGACAATGAATTAAAGCAAGAAATTGTATGTGGCTAGGCAGCATTTCTCCACTCTCAGGTTCTCTTCCCTTTGTATCTTCTTTCTGAGAGGTCATTTGATAAGGGATGGGGGGCAGTGGGAGAAAAAAGATGCTTTCAGCAGAATCAGGCACCAGAGCTTTCCTAGAAGAGGTAGTGAATATTCGCAGCAGAAAGTTTGGGGGTAGAAATTTTATTCTGAACTACAGGAAGCCTCTTCCTGGTGTCAGAGGCAGTTGAAACAGAGTAACGTCATCTTGAGTAGGGGCTGAGTAAAATGAGGCTGAGACCTACTAGGTTGCATTCCCAGATGATTAAGGCATTCTAAGTCACAGGATGAGATAGGAGGTCAGCACAAGATACGGGTCATAAAGACCTTGCTGATAAAACAGGGTGTGGTAAAGAAGCCTGCCCAAACCCACCGAAACCAAGATGGCCACAAGAGTGACCCTTGGTCGTCCTCACTGCTGCACTCCCACCAGCGCCATGACAGTTTACAAAGGCCATGGCAACCTCAGGAAGTTACCCTATATGGTCTAAAAGGGGAGGCATGAAGAATCCACCCTTTGTTTAGCATATCATCAAGAAATAACCATAAAAATGGGCAACCAGCAGCCCCTGGGGCTGCTCTGTCTATGAGGAACCATTCTTTCATTCCTTTACTTTTCTAATAAATTTGCTTTCGCTTCACTCTAGGGACTCACCCTAAATTCTTTCTTGTGCGAGATCCAAGAACCCTCTCTTCGGGTCTGGATGGGCACCCCCTTCCGGTAACAATGGGAAGTACAAAAAAGAGCAATACAGGAATAGAAATGTGAAAGGAAAATAAATCTTGAGACCCCAAAATCACAAAGCCAAGGGAAAGACAAGCTGGGAACTATGTCAGGCAAACCTGCCTCCCACTTGATTCCTAAATAAGATAGCTCCTGTAAGGTCTTTTAGGCCGACTGATGGCGCCATTGACGCTAGGGTGATCCCTGTGACCCGCACAGACACCTCTGGAGGACCTTCTAGAATCAGAAAACCTGAAGGAGCTGGAAGATCATGAAAAATGGAAGAATGACCAACCCCTGCGGCACCTAACTAACCTGAGACATTCTTCTATTGTTTCTTATTCCCACCTCGATTGACAAGGCCACTGGACTTTGCAATGGACCTTGGTCAACCTTGTGACTACACACCCTACGACCCCCTCCCAGCTTGCAAAAAACTGCCCTAAACTGTAACTTCTGTAACTTTCCACTGCCCACCCCAAACCTGTAAAACCAGCTCCCATCCCACCGCCCTCCGCTGACTCTCTTTTCGTACTCAGCCCACCCGCGCCCAGGTGAATAAACAGCCACGTTGCTCCCACAAAGCCTGTTTGCGGGATCTCTTCATTCAGAGCACAAGTTTTAACAGCTACAAAGATAAAAAGCGCCATCCCTCACAACTTGCCCACAACGAAATTCCTTGTGGACAAAAGACAGACAGAACAGAACTCAAAGTCATCCCTTTGAGGCTCAAGGGGGACAAATGCATATCTGATTGCTTCCTCTGCACTATTGTTGACATCAAATTGCAGATTCACTGAGCCAGACTAAATTTTGTATTCAGTGGAAGGCTGATCAAGGACTCCAAAGAGTCTACTGCAGCCTTTTGTCTTTTAACTGCTTATGACCCGAAGCCTCCACCTCGAGTTGTCCTGCCTTCCCAGATTAAACCAATGTACATCTTACAAGCACTGATGATGTCTCGTGTCTCCCTAAAATGCATAAAAGCAAGGTGTGGCCGGGCGTGGTGGCTCATGCCTGTAATCCCAGCACTTTGGGAGTCCGAGGCAGGCCCATCACCTGAGGTTGGGAGTTTGAGACCAACCTGACCAACATGGAGAAACCCCCATCTCTAGTATAAAAAAGCAAATACAAAATTAGCTGGGCGTGGTGGTGCATGCCTGTAATCCCAGCTACTCAGGGGGCTGAGTCAGAAGAATCGCTTGAACCCGGGAGGCAGAGGTTGCGGTGAGCAAAGATATGCCACTGCACTCCAGCCTGGGCAACAACAACAACAACAAAAAAGCAAGACGTGTCCCGACCACCTTGGGCACATGTCAGGACCTTCCAAGGCTGTGTCACAAGTGGATCCTTAACCTTGAAAAAATGAACTTTCTAAATTGATGGAGACCCAGCTCAGATACCTTTTGGTTTACAGAAACGAGGACAGAGGCCAGTTTGGTGGAAGAGGCAAGGGAGCAATTAACTAGGTTTTGCAGGGGTGGATGGATGCCTCAATGGAGAAAGTAAAGAGCTGTACTCAGTGGGTAAGAGTGATTGCCTCATAGTCAGGCTTTCTGGAAATGGACTGTACATTTACACCCAGCGAATACTGTAGCCATAACCAAGGGCAGTTTGCCTCTTCTTATTTCAGTTTCTTGTGAGCCCTCGTCTTCCATACCATTTGGGATGAGTCTTCCTCCAGTCAGGGCTGCTGGTCACAGTTGCGCAGGCTGTTCACTGAACAAGACAGAGGGGACAGGGCAGACTGAAACCTAGCTGTGCTGGCACAGGGCGTGTGCAGGCAGAGCAGGCACCATTTTCTGACTCTTGCAAAGATGTCCTGCAGGCTGGCAGCACTGTACCTACACCTGCCTAAGGCTCTGCTCTTTCTTTTCTGCTTCCGCCTCTTCCCTTCACCACAGGCAGAAAATTGCACTTGTCAAGTCTCCACGATATGATGCAAGCTAGAAACACTGGCCCAGCTGCCGTCTCCCTCCACCCTCTCCCTTCCCTCTGCCTCTGCTTCTCCCCACCATCCCTCTCCCAGAGCCCCTTCCACATGGACTCACTTTCTCAGACAAAGTAGATTGAGGTGGAAGAAGAAAAATGACTCAGTATGCGCCAAGTGTGTTTCTCCTACCAATAGCATGAAGAAAACAGACGCAGACAGCTTTCAGCAGCCTCTCTTCTCAGCCCAAGCCTCAGGCTAAGAGAAACGTGAAAAAGAACAGCCCGTAAATGGTCCCTGAGTGGCAGCCACAGAGTCAAAACCACAGCAGGGCTCTGCGTGCTCCCACAGCTGCAGGCCGATGAGGCTTGGCTGGATGCAGATCGCAGGCCTGCGGTGGCCCGGCCTCCAGCGCCAGTCTACCTCCCCCAGGACCCCAGGCTCAGGCTGGCTTCTTCCCTGCCCTCTGCTCAGGAGGAGCTTGGCCCTGTGGAAACTGGGAACGTTGCCCCAAAGGCCAGCCCACTGACTTTCTCACTTCAGGCAGCCCCTGCTCGCCTCGAGGCACCGGGCACCTGCTTGCCCCTTTCCCAGGCCCATGGGGCATCTGCCCCTCCCATCTCAGGCTTGAGGAAGAAGCAACAGCCCAGAGCTTGACTGGGAGCAGATAATGAAATCGCCTTTGCAGACTTCATAACTGAGGAAATTATGACAGTGAAAGAGATCAGACCAACCCCGTCTTCCTTCTAACCTCTAAACTGTCTTTGTTCATTCCTGGGTATAGGCTGAACTAGCCTTGGGAAGGAATTTAGCTTATCGTTTAAACTCTGAAACAAAATGGATAATAGCCCTTTCTTGAAAAACCCCTTCTTGCCTGGGACCAGTCTGCCTTTGCAGGACTAACAAGTTAGCTACAAGATTAGGTACCATGGCTTAGGGGCCATGCAGCCTCTAGCTGGAAGAGTCTGAACCTCCCAAAATTGCTCCTGGGAATGATGTCACTGTTGCAAAACCTAAGATCAGTGCTTGAGATACTTTGCAGACGACCCCACCCAGACTGATAATCTAGCTCAACCAGTTCTGCGATCCCACCAAGGAGCAGAAGTCAGCAAGAACAACTCACCTCGACCCCCTATAATTTCATCTTAACCAGACCAATCAGCGCTCCCCACTCTCTGAGCCCATACCCGCCAAATTATTATCCTTAAGAACTCTGATCCCCAAATGCTCAGGGAGATTGATTTGAGTAACAGTAAAACTCTGGTCTCCCGCACAGCTGGCTCTGCATGAATCATTCTTTCTCTATTGCCATTCCCCTGTCTTGAGAAATCAGCTCTCTAGGCAGCCGGCAAGGTGAACCCATTGGGTGGTTCTTCAAGGTTCTAATTAATTCCACACTAATTCTCATAGCCACCTCCTGGGGCATTCTTGTCTCCATTTCATAGGTGAGAGAACTGAGACTCAGAAATACCATAAAGTTTTCTCAGGGTCACTGAGTCCCACCAACTCCACCAACCCATCAGAATTCTCTCCCCTCTCTTTAGTTATGACCACGAGTCGTAACTGCATTGCAGCCTTTCTTCAAGAGAAATGGCCTCTAGGAGTGTAGTTCCAAGATTCACATTTGATAGGGCATTTTTTAGGAAAAAAGAATGGCCAGATAGTCATACCCCGGAACTCGAGGACTCTACTTGAGGAGATGGAGGGACAGCAAAACTCCACCTCCATATTCTTAGGGTCTCAGCTGGGCCCAAAGACTAAACTGACATAGGTCAATTAACAGGAGAAAAGCATATAATTTTATTTCATATAAGTTTTACATGGCACGGGAGCCCTGCTAAGGAAATGAAGACCCCCAAAGAAGCAGCTAGAGGCAGTTACTTATGAATATAGACTGGATTGGACAAGGAGTAGTAAGTTGTGAAGAAGCAACTAAATTATGTGGAGAGGCTTAAAAGGTAAGAGTTATTGGTTGGCCGGGCACGGTGACTCACGCCTGTAATCCCAGCACTTTGGGAGGCTGAGGCGGGCAGATCACAAGGTCAAGAAATTGAGACCAACCTGGCCAACATGGTGAAACTCCGTCTCTACTAAAAATACAAAAAGTAGCTGGGCGTGGTGGCACGTGCCAGTAACTACAAGTCCCAGTTACTCGGGAGGCTGAGGCAGGAGAATTGCTTGAACCCGGGAGGCAGAGGTTGCAGTGAGCTGAGATCGTGCCACTGCACTCCAGCCTGGCGACAGAGTGAGACTCCATCTCAAAAAATAAAAAAAAAAGATGAGAGGTATTTGAACAAGGTCTGTGCAGAATACTCTTGGTCTCTGCTTCTCAGCCTCTAAGATAAGGACGTTGTGTCTTTCACACTGGAATTTCATCTCTTGCTTTCAAGAAACTGCACAGGCTGGGCACAGTGGCTCATGCCTGTAATCCCAGCACTTTGGGAGGCCAAGGGGGAGGATCACCTGAGGTCAGGAATTCCAGACCAGCCTGACCAACAGAAAGAAACCCCATCTCTACTAAAAATACAAAATTAGCCAGGCACGCCTGTAATCCCAGCTACTCGGGAGACGGAGGCAGGAGAATCACTTGAACCCAGGAGATGCAGGTTGTGGTGAGCCCAGATCGTGCCATTGCACTCCAGCCTGGGCAACAAGAGTGAAACTGCATCTCAAGGAAAGAAGAAAGAAAGAGAAAGAAAGAAGAAAGAAAGAAAGAGAGAGAGAGAAAGAAAAAGAAAGAAAGAGAGAAAGAGAAAGAAAGAAAGCAGAAAGAAGGAAAGAAAGAAAGGAAAGAAGGAAAAAAGGAAAGAAAGAAAGAAAAGAAAGGAGGGAGGGAAAAAAGGAAGGAAGGAAGGAAGGAAGGAATAAAGCAAGTGCAGAGGTCAGAGTGATCTCACATCTGCTGTTTTCCATGTGCCCTTAACTTAAGCCGTCAATATGCCAGAATGGCATGTTTGGGGTGGCATATTCTTAATTCTTTCAGAGACCAGGAGTCCATAGCCATCACCATCATCATCCTGTGCATGTAGGGTGCAATACATGCTGGGCAATACCAGGCCCTTTCCATTCCACATTGATTCTCACAGCCATTAATACCTCTCCTGGGGCATGATGGTCTCCATTTCACAGATGAGAAAACTAAGACTCAGAAATACCATACAGCTTTCTCAGGGCCACTGAGTCCCACCAACTCCACCAACCTGTCAGAATTCTCTCCTCCCCTCTCTTTAGTTATGACCACATGTTGTAACTGTATTGCAGCCTTTCTTCAAGAGTAGAAGCCTCTAGGAGTCTATTTCCAAGATTTACACTTGATAGGGCATTTTATAGGAAAAGAGAATGGCCAGATAGTCATTGTTAGACTAGACACAGAATAAAACAATGTCTGGTTAGGCTGGGCATGGTGGCTCACACCTGTAATCCCAGCACTTTGCGAGGTCGAGGTGGGCTGATTGCCTGAGATCAGGAGTTTGAGACTAGCCTGGCTAACATGGTGAAACCCCGTCAAAAATACAAAAGTTAGCTGGGTGTGATGGCACAGGCCTGTCGTCCCAGCTAGTTGGAAGGCTGAGGCAGGAAAATCACTTGAACCTGGGAGGCGGAAGTTGCAGTGAGCCAAGATCGTACCACTGCACTCCAGCCGGGGTGACAGAGCAAGACTTTGTCAAAAAAAAAAAAAAAAAAAAGAATATCTGGTTAAAAGTCAACTGTGCTGTTGTCTGAAAGTCTGCTGGCAGTCAGGGAGCGGGGGTGTGTGACTTGTTTCCCAGAACATGTCTTAATCCCATTAGAGTCCATCAGAAAACAGCTTAGGCATTTATCAGGATCACTGAGTTTCTTTCCAGAAGGAAGTTGTGAATTACATCACATACAAAAAAGGGTCTGTCCCAGACCAGGCCTGGGGCAATTTTTGTTTTCAGTGCTATCATGTTGAACATGACATTCTATTGATGACTAGACCACTCCAATTCAATGATGTGATCATCACACATGGTCGTGCTGTCACAGCAATCACTTGAGAACAGGGTAAGTCTGAATCACCTATGTCTGGCTTATAACACATACATAATGAATGTTTTATTCTGTGAATGAGTGAACTTTCCCAAATGGAGAAGGAACGAGTGGACTAGATCAACACTGCTCAGAGTGCAACCTGTCATCCCAGCAGGTCTGTAAACTGTTACTCGACTATGGCAAGGTGAGAAAGAAAAGACATTTTTTAGCTGAGGAATATGAGCCCTACTAAGTGATTAGGCCCAGAGAGGCATTAAAATGAGAGAGCAGTCATGGCTCACTCCACCCCCTACCACCTTGAGCTAAGTATTTATTTTGAAGCCTCCTGCTATCCGGACTCTAGACTGATTGTCACCACCAAGTAACCATAAGTTATCCTAACAAGGCCGTATGCTAGACGACATTATCCATACACTACAGTTCAACAATATATAGCCAATTAGTAATCAATGTTATTTCTGTAAGCCCATGAGAATTCCTGAAAAACAACTTTTGCAATTGCCCCTCTCCAGATTCATCCTTTTTTCCTTAAAAACTTGAGCCTCTCCTTTATTCTCAGGAGAATTTCCCAGTGTTTCCTGGGCTGCAGTCCTCAGCCGTCGCCCAAATGGACTCTATATTGATTTTGCCTCAGTTTCCTCCTTTAGGTCAACAAAGGTAAGCATAGATATTGACAGAATGACGTATGTAAAAAGTCTTACAGCAATTTGTGGGAAGTAAAAGTTCCTCTTCAAAGTTTCCTTTCTTGTTAAAGAATAAATCATAAGTGTGCTAATAACTTCATTAAGCCCCATCCTGTGTAGCTGTTGAACGTGCCATGCTTACAGGCACGTAGTATATTCTATGTCCTGGTACTTTAACCAAGATATCTGTGCTGGATGTGCTCACCCACATGTCCCAGCTCGCAGACTATGCCCCTTACCTGTTGAGAAAAGTTTTAAGTTGTTAGCCAGTCGGGTTTTGGTTTAGATTGTGAGGTCTGGCTCCAGCCAACGGAGATCAGACACAGCAGTAAGGATGACCCCAAATGGGTAAGGGATCAATATGTGGGCTTTTCCTTTGTTCATTGTACTCTCATGGCAAAATGGCTAGCAAGGGTACCGTTTCTTTGTATGTTCCCTATAGGCCCTCCCAGTTTATGTCCGGGAAGTAAAAATTGCTTGCTGAGAGATCCTTTGTCTCAGTGCTGATTTTTCTTTGCACCACCGAGCATCTGTTTCCAGCACAATTGGACAGTGTCTGTTGAGTCTAAATAATTTAGGAGTTTGACAGGGCACAGTGGCTCATTCCTGTAATCCCAGCATTTTGGGAGGCCCAGGCAGGTGGATCACCTGAGGTCAGGAGATCCAGACCAGCATGGCCAACGTAGTGAAACCTAGTCTACTAAAAATGGAAAAATTAGCCAGGCATGGCAGCAGGTGCCTGTAATAGCAGCTACTTGGGAGGCTGAGGTAGGAGAATCACTTGAACCCAGGAAGTGGAGGTTGCAGTGAGCTAAGATTGCACCGTTGCACTCCAGCCTGGGTGACAAGACCAAAACTCCTTCTCAAATAATAACAGTGATAATGAAGTGCTGGGATTACAAGCATGAGCCACCGCACCCAGTCGAGAGGTTCCATTCCTAAGAAAATGCCCTGGCAGAGAAAGGGACCCTGAGTCCCCTCTACACAAACTTTCAGCCAGTCAAACCTAACAGCAGCCCCACCTCAGCTGACCAGTCTTTTTCTGAGGGATATTAGAGGTGTCCTTTCAGGGCTCCCCATCTAAAGCCTCTTAAAGCTGTGCTCCAGCTTGAAGGCTCAGGACATGTTCTCTCTACCCCACCCCCAAACTTCAGAAAGAACCAGAGAGAATCAGAGACCTTAGCATCAAAGCAGAGCAAAATCTGAGGCTCTGTGTTGTGGCAGGATGGGGGTTTTCTTCCCCCCTTCTCCACTCCTTTCCTTCCTCCCCTCAGCCCTCTCCCCTCCCTTCCTGCGGGGAAGTCTGGTAAAATGGAGGAAAGTGACTAGGTGAGCTCAAAACACACAGCAGCGGTCTTCCGAGAGGTGTCAAGAGTATGGAGAGGAAGGCATGTTGGTTTCCCAGCTGTTCTACTTTGGGTCACCCAAAAGGCTTCAGCCTCTTCCGGGGACAAAGGGGATCTGACACAGCACCTTCACCATAGAGCCCAACCTTGTGGGAAGGGCAGAGAAGGAAGGCAGAAAAAGACAGAGCCCTGGCTGGGGTGTGATGGAGCAGCAAAGACTGGAGAGAGGAGAGTCACACTCTGGAAGAAACATGCAGGTGACTTGAAAGGAAGTTAAAGAAATATCGGTGGCCAGGTGTGTGGTGGCTCACGCCTGTAATCCCAGCACTTTGGGAGACCGAGGCAGATGGAACACCTGAGGTCAGGAGTTTGAAACCATCCTGGCCAACATGGTAAATCCCTGTCTCTACTAAAAATACAAAAATTGGCCGGGCATGGTGGTGCACACCTGTAATCCCAGCTACTCAGAAGGCTAAGACGGGAGGATTGCTTGAACCCAGGAGGCGGAGGTTGCAGTGAGCCAAGGTTGCACCACTGTACTCCAGTCTGGGCAACAGAGCAAGACTCCGTCTAAAAAAAACAAAAAAAAAAAAAAAAAGAAGAAGAAAAGAAACCTCTGGACTTCACATCTGTCATATTAAAATTTTTCTTTGTATGTTCCCTATAGGCCCTCCCAGTTTATGTAACCAAGGAGTTAAGAGTGTGAAACCAAATAGGTGGCCGTTATTGGAAGGGTAGCAGTCAGGAGGCCAGGCTAGGGAGCAGGTTGCCTGGACTGAATCTTGACTCTGCCACATATGCCAGTGACTGACCTTGAGTAAGTTTCCCCATCTGTAAAGTAGGTATGAAAATTGTACTTTCATCTTGGGTGCTTACAAGAAGTAAATAAATTAACATATGTGGCCGGGCGTGGTGGCTCACGTCTGTAATCTCAGCACTTTGGGAGGCCAAGGCGGGTAGGTCATGAAGTCAGGAGATTGAGACCATCCTGGCTAACATGGTGAAATCCTGTCTCTCCTAAAAATACAAAAAAATTAGCCAGGCATAGTGGCGGGTGCCTGTAATCCCAGCTACTAGAGAGGCTGAGGCAGGAGAATTGCTTGAACCCGGGAGGTGGAGGTTGCAGTGAGCCGAGATTGTGCCATTACACTCCAGCCTGGGTGACAGAGCGAGACTCCATCTCAAAAAAAAAAAATTAACATATGCAAAGTACATAGTGCTGGATATATCTGAGGTTATTACTACGAATCTGAGCAAGGCTATTTATACATATGTATATATGTGTGTCTGTATGTATATATACACATGTGTATGTGCACACACATACACACACACAACTTAGAAGTCCATGGATGCAATGAACAAATATGGTTACAGGTTCCTTGGGAAAATCTAGGCTACCACGCTGCCATTACAAAGTGTAGGAGTATGTATATTCATTAACATACTGACATTGAAAGCTCTTCACAATATAACAAACGAAAAAAGCAGATTGCAAATCAGATTGCACCATACGATCCTAGTTTTGTAAAAATACACACATATGTGGAAAAGAAAAAGTCTGGAAGGGTAGAGACAAAAAAATGTAGCAGTGGTTATTGAAGTGATTTTTATTATCATCTTTTTATTTCACTGTTTCTTCTAATCTTTTCAACAATAAATGTGCAATATTTGTGGATTTTCTTAGGAAAGACAGAAAAACATTGATAGAATCTCTTTCCTTTATGATTTCTTTCACTTGTGCCAACCAGGCTAGATTGCCGATTTTCCTGAGGAGCATTTGGGGAGAAGGGTGGGAGAGTTTCCCTGGGGTGCCCCTGAACACACAAAACTGCAGCCTGAGTTGTTCAGGACTCACAGCTCTAGCGGTTGAGCTTATTGCTAATAAGCCAGGTGGTGCTGCTGGCTGGCTGGTGTGTCCTGTGTCTTCCTGTTCCCTACTCTTACGGGTTTCATGTGATGGCCTTTGTCTATGACTTTTTCATTTTTTCTTTTTTTAAGATGGAGTCTTTCTCTGTCACCCGGGCTCAAGCGTGGTGGTGGGATCTCAGCTCACTGCTGCAACCTCTACCTCCCAGGTTCAAGCGATTCTCCTGCCTCAGCCTCCCAAGTAGGTGGGACTACAGGCACCCACCACCATGTCCAGCTAACTTTTGTATTTTTAGTAGATACAGGGGTTTCATCATGTTGGCCAGGCTGGTCTCAAACTCCTGACCTCAAGTGATCTGCCCGCCTCGGCCTCCCAAAATGCTGGGATTACAGGCGTGATCCACCGTGCCCAGCCAGCCCTTAAACTTCCATCACAGAAACCTGAAAGGAATCACAGAGTCCAAAGCTCCAGGTTAGAGGTTGGAAGTTCTGAGGCCTGTAGGAAGTGGTGAGAGCCCTTGGGAGCCAAAGCCCGGCCCTCAAGTCCCAGCTTCCCCAAAGCCATCTGTGTGTCTTGGGCAATGAGGAGAATCAGATTCTTCATCTGTAAGATGATAGGTTGGGCTAAATCCTCCCTGAGGTCCCTTTCAACTCCAAAAAATGGTAGTCCAGTAAATAACAGAGAAGCGGGGGGAAATGTTCTGCCATGTTGATTTAGGTATGAATCCAATAAAAGGGTCTACACTAACAAGAGAAAAAATAAAAATTGTATGGGTTTGCATGCAGTACCCAGAGAAGCAAGGCAAATACAGTTTAAGGCCTGGATTTATGGATTATTTCCTTCTTTCTGACTTTTCCGTTTGTTAAACAGAGATACCAGCGATATCTGTTTACTCAATGAATGCCTAGCAGACGATCACATAGTAAGTGGGTTCAATTTTTTTTTAAATGCTCTGATAGTAAGGACGAAAACAGTGACAGCCAAGGCTTGGATGGAAGATCTCACTTCTGGTCAGTGACTGCACATGCGTGCCCTGGATGAGCCATGTCACCCTCCTGGTCCTCACCTCTCACACTAACACCTCACAGGGTTATCCTGAGCCTCAGATGAAAGCATTATGGAATGGAAAAAAGGGAGCTTGGAGCGAGAGATCTAATTACAAACCCTGATTCTGCCAAGCATTAGTTACGTGGGCACAGATGAGTCATTTAACATTCCTGAACCTTAGCTTCCTTGCCTGCAAAATGAGTCGAATAATTACAACCCACAGCATTGCTGTGACATCATTGGACACAGCATACACAAAGTACTTTATAACCTCTAGAGTGCTGACCAAATGCTGGCAATCATTATAACAAGACAAGGAAAAGCACTTTGGAAAATCTTAAAGTACTAAGCGAATTAATGTGGGGAGATGATGACTGTGACGACTGATTTCACTTACGAAACGTGGTTCAGCATTACTATGGGCACAGCACTGTTTGATGCTAGAGCAATCGAAGTTGGGTGAGAGAGGTACCAGGTACCGGGCTGTAGAGAGAAGCGATGAAGAGGAGGAAGAGAAAGGGAAGAGAGAGGAGATGTATTTGAGAAGTGCACGTGTGCAGTGACTTATCCGGGGCTGTCTGAAGACTTTTTTAAAAAATATCTTCAGCCGGGCGCGGTGGCTCACGCCTGTAATCCTAGCACTTTGGGAGGCTGAGGTGGGTGGATCAACCTGAGGTCAGGAGTTCAAGACTAGCCTGGCCATCACGGTGAGACCCCATCTTTATAAAAAAAAAAAAAATTTTTTTTAAAAGAAAAAAAAAAAAATCTTCAGTCCAACACCTCAGTAAGTCAATTCCCTGAGACAACAGATCTACGATGCAACAACTGCCCTTAGGCTAACTCTGGTGACTCACTTGTGAATTGCACCCCTATCTGTTTCAATTAGTGTAAAAGTTCTACAGACAGATTGTGCCGCCTTACTATGTTCTTATTTAAACATGGCTGCAGAGGACGTCCAACTGCAGCAACAGCTGGGCTCCAGCGAGCTGCAACCTTGCTGCTTCTCAAGCCTGTGCTGCCACTCACATACATGCTTAGCCTGCAAATTCTTGGAATCGCTTGGCAGGACCCTGCAGGCCAGCTCTTCACTCTACTTAGAGTCCTGTCTAGGCCCCAAGTTCTAGTCATTTCCTTCCTTTTGTCCAGAATCCGTTAGAAACCACTTGCCTGTGTAAACCTCCAGCACCACCCTGCTGCTATGAATCATGCCAATTTTCTGTTCTGGGCTATTTGTTAATCCATTCCCTGAACCCACCTAATCCAGTTGTTCCCAGAAGGCAGATAGATGGGTCAGCACCCCAGTGAAGGCAGTCACTGCGGGAGGGCGCTGGGCCGAATCCAACACTGATCATGGCAAGAAGCCTGTGTGTCCCTCTCAGGGCGACAGGGAGAAACCTAAGCCTGCTTTCTTTTTCAACGAGGTTGTTTGTGTAAAAACCATATCACTGAATGTGGTCTGTCAACATCTTTCAGGCCTCTCCTCAATCAGGCCTCCCTCTCCTACCAAACTGCTAAATATTCTCTCTCCCTTTTCCTAATTTATCTTCTTCATAGCACTGATCATCCATCTACATTGATCTTACCTGTTTCTTTTATAACTACTGTTCACATCCTTATCCCTAATTAAATCCTTAAACTCCGTGAAAGTGGGAACATTGGCTATTGCACAGCTTGACACTAAGGCCAAGGTGCAACAGGAGAGATAGAAATACAAGTGAATAATTAGGAAACAACGTGGCAAGTCCAGCTATGGAGAGATGCTCTGTTAGTCATTGAGTACTCCGCTTTCTCTGAGTCAACCCCATAAAGAACCTAAAGAACTCAGTACATTCTGAACGAAAAACAGGTGAATGGAGTTGTCTTCACATACACTAAGAGACCGAGCCTCTGTTGATCCCTTCTGCGAGATACTAAAAGTTACCTATTTGTGCTAAGAAACAACACTAGGGGCTAAGCGCGGTGGCTCACACCTGTAATCCCAGCACTTTGGGAGGCAAAGGCAGGCTGATTACAAGGTCAAGAGTTTGAGGCCTGCCTGGCCAACCTGGTGAAACCCCATCTCTACTAAAAAAATACAAAAAAATTAGCCGGGCATGGTGGCAAGTGCCTGTAATCCCAGCTACTCGGGAGGCTGAGGCAGGAGAATCACTTGAACCTGGGAGGTGGACGTTGCAGTGAGCTGAGATCTCACCATTGCACTCCAGCCTGAGCAACAGAGGGAGACCCCGCCTCAAAAAAAAGAAAGAAACAAACAATACTAGAAATAATTAAAGTACAGCAAACATGGATTGAAAAGCAAATGTATGAAAAGTGAACAAGTAAAAATTCTGTAAATTCCTAAGAATTTACAGAAAAGTGCAACAAAGAGTAGGAAGAGTGAGGTGGTCCAGGTCTGCCACCAAATTGCGGGCTTAGACAGGTCAGGCGATGTTCTCAATAATTCAGTGTCTTCATCCATAACAGCAGAATCTTGCCCGCTCTGAAGTGTAAGACAATGGAAGGACATAGCTGCCATTTGTTGTACTAGACATAGTGTAGCCTCTACCCACATTAGCTCCTTTAATGCTCATTATATTATTTTCTCCATTTTACAGAGAGGTTAGTTAACTTACACAAGGCTGCAGAGCCTAGTGAGTGGCGGGGCTGAGACTCAAGTTCAGACACTTTGGCTTTAGAACCTGAACTTAAAATTTTTTTAATTAATTATATCATACACACACAAAAGAATACATAAAATATATCTGGATATTTTTGAAGAAAAAATAATAGAAAAAATTAATGAACACTCAAATACCCATGTCCCAAACTTAAAAATAGAACATTACCTGTGACACCCCATCAGAACCCTGATCGCCTTTCTCCCCAGAAGAGGGAAGCACTGACTTGAATGATGTGTTAATAATTTCTGTGCTTAAAAAATTTTTTATTCTTTTTTTGAGACGGAGTCTCTCTCTGTCACCCTGGCTGGAGTGCAGTGGTGCGATCTCGGCTCACTGCAACCTCCGCCTCCCAGGTTCAAGCAATTCTCCTGTCTCAGCCTCCTGAGTAGCTGGGACTACAGGCACCCGTCACCACACCAGCTAATTTTTGTATTTTTAGTGGAGATAGGGTTTTACCATGTTGGCCAGGATGCTCTCAATCTCTTGACCTCATGATCTGCTCACCTCAGTCTCCCAAAGTGCTGGGATTACAGGCATGAGTCACCACGCCCAGCCAATGTCATATTTTTTAATTCTCTTGCAAATATGGTGGTTTGGAAATGATATTTTAAGGGTGGGTTTTGTTTTCATTCCACTGAGTACATGTGAGATGAAGCACCTTTACTTTTCTTTTTTTTTTTTTTTTTAAAGATGGGGTTTTACCACAATGGTCAGGCTGGTCTCAAACTCCCGACCTCAGGTGATCTGCCTGCCTTGGCTTCCCAAAGTGCTGGGATTACAGGCATGAGCCACCACGCCTGGCTGAAATGAAGCACCTTTTCTAGTGTTTATTGGTCACATATATTTTCTCTTCTGAGAAATATCTGTTTAAACTGGGCTGTTTCCTTATTGATTTATAGTTGTTCTTTATATATTATGGCTAATAGCAGAGCTTCTTGAATATAAATATACTGTTAGAAGACACACAATTTTTGAATGTTGCTATCCCGGAGCTATTCTTTTGTTCATTCAGATTATAATTAACCAAACTCTTCCTTTCTCTTCCAAGCAAATAGATGTTAAGAGTGGTATTTCTTAGGTTTTGAGGCTCAGGAAAAGGCAATTGCCTAGACTGCCAACCCATCCTTCAGTAAAGGTTCGAGCAATCATTTAATGACAGACTATATAGATGACTAATGAGTCTATCACTCAGAGTCCTACAGGAAATGAAATTTATTATTCGAGGTGGAGCAAATGAAGAGACTTGAATGAAAGCACTACTTATGGAGGTCGGGGTCAAGGGACCACATCAGGGATGCTACTGCATCCAAAGACGAGGACCAACAGGAAGCCATCACCTCCCACAGGGCTGAGGGTGAGGTGGGGAAACACCGCCTAGGGCCCAGTAGAAGCTGGATCCATGGAAAAGACACTTCCCAGTAGGAGCTGGAACCCTGGAGGGACTCATGGCTATTGCCAAATAATAGCACCAAAGCCGGAAAGGCATAGGGGAAAAACGCCCAACTGTTCGCTCCCACTACTCTCTGATTTCCTGCCAGTGTCCCATTGGCTGAACTCAAGTGGAAGCCAGGCAGGAAGAGATTGGGTGATTCAGTCGGCAGGATTAGCCTCCCAGGCCCAGAGGAGGGCAGGGAAAGGTGGAAAATGGAAATGGGGGAGTGAGGACAACAAGCAGAGAGCAGTCAGGAGGGTGGGATGTAAATTACCTGAGACTTTATTATGGGAAGAATGACAAAAGGAAGCTCATACAGGAAGATGCCAAGCTCTCATCATCACCACTTCCCTGCAGTATGTAACAAGGATCGTTGTCACCATCTTAAATTAGCAAATGTAATGAAACTATAATTTTTAGCTGGTGAAGTTTAATTATACCAAAATTATGTGGTAAAACTGGGATATTTTGTGTGTTTTTGCTTTGTTTTGTTTTGTTTTTTGTTGGGTGGGACATAATAGTCTTGCTGAATCCCCCAGGCTGGATTGCAGTGGTGCAATCTCAGCTCACTGCAACCTCTGCTGCACTGGTTCAAGCAATTCTCCTGCCTTGGCTTCCAAAGTAGCTGGGACTACAGGCGCATGCCACCATGCCTGCCTAATTTTTGTATTTTTAGTAAAGACGGGGTCTCACCATGTTGGTCAAGCCGGGCTTGAACTCCTGATCTCAAGTGATCCACTCGCCTCAGCCTCCCAAAGTGAGCCACCACGCCCAGCCCACAATCATTATTATACCAATATTTATAGAGCATCCTAGGAATTAGTATCTCTGTTTTAAGAAAGGGAAACTAAGGCTGAAAGACACACAACCCACGTTTTCTGACCCCAAATACATGACAAGTGGCTGGTGTCTCCACTCCCTCATTATGGCTTTCTATCTACCATTAGTATTGAGTTCCAGGTTAGGATACATTTTAGAATCTACCAAAAAATTAATGTAGACTTTAGGTTTAATCAAGAACTTTTTGTGGACTTATAGCACACATAATTTTCAGAGTTCATCTTTTCTTGTGAAAACCTGCTTGAGATCTTAGCCATTGATTATGTTTCTTTGCTTTATCTGGGCAGATACAGTCTCAGGAAGAGTAGGTCCCTGCTATTGAGTTGTACTGATCTCACTCAACTTGTAAGCATTGCCTTCTCAGCACTGGGGCCGAACACTCACAGATGCCCGGTCCCCTCTGTCATATCATAACTCTACAGAGACACCAACTCAAATCCTTCCGACACATCTCATTCTGGGTAAAGGCTCCCCCCAAGTACCAAATCCTTAAAAGAAAAGAACCAGACTTTCCTCTTCCCTGTCACTCCCTTGAAACCTGAGGGGTGGAAAAGGGAGACAAGAAAAAGAGAATATTAGCCATGCACAGTGGCTCAAGGCTGTAATCTCAACACTTTGGAAGGCCGAGGTGGGTGGATCACCTGAGGTCAGGAGTTCGAGACCAGCCTGACCAACATGCTGAAACTCCATTTCTACTATAAATACAAAATTAGCCAGGGATGGTGGAACATGCCTGTAATCTCAGCTACTTGGGATGCTTAGGCAGGAGAATCACTTGAACCCAGGAGGTGGAGGTTGCAGTGAGTTGAGATTACATCATTGCACTCCAGCCTGGGCAACAAAAACAAAATTCCACCTCAAAAAAAAAAAAAAAAAAAAAAAAAACGAAGAGAAAGATAATACTGGCTGGGCACAGTGGCTCACACCTATAATCTCAGCACTTCAGGAGGCTAAGGTAGGAAGATCCCTTGAACCCAGGAGTTCAAAACCAGCCTGGACAACATAGCAAGACACCATCTCTACAACAAATTTCAAAATTAGCCAAGAATGGTGGCATGCATCTGTAGTCCCAGCTACTTGGGAGGTTGAGGTGGAAGGATCACTTGAGCTCCAGAAGTGGAGGCTGCAGTGAGACATGATCACACCACTACACTCCATTGTGGGTGACAGAGCAAAACCCTATCTCAATTTAAAAAATTTTAATAAAAAAAAGAAAAAGGGAACATTTCTCAAGCTTTTTATAACATTAAATTTCATCTCTGCCAATTTACATGCAATCAATAGAGACCTTTGCAAATGATGGTGCTATGTGACATAGATGGGTCCCATTCTCATTGCTAGAAAGAAAAGGGGAGGACAAAGATCAGACTTGGAATATTTTATTTAAAGATATATATTTTAAAATACAGGCTACTTGACTGATGGGGGTGGGGCTGCAAGCTGCATGAGGTCGGATGTGGCAAAGCCATTCAGTCAAGCTGCTCTGGGAGGAAGTGGGGCAGGGTGGTTCTGAGCAGAGCTTTGGAGCCACACAGCCCCGCTTGAGACTCCCGGGGCAGCCACTCACCGGCTGCATGGGCTTGGCCTTGTCACATCAACATGGTGAGCCTCAGTTTCCTCATGTAAGATGGGACTCAGTGTAACATGGGCCTACACACACGTGGCGAAAGAATGCTTAACAAGGTGGCCAGCACAGCATGTCTGAAGCACCGAACGAACTTTAGCTATCAGGATGCTTCTAGCTTTCTTGGCACTCACTGCCCCAGATTCTGCTGCCCAGTTAACTAGTCGGTGTAAAGTAAGACAGAACAGAATTGCTATGGATGGAATGTTTGTGTCCCCACAAATCTCAAAATGTTGAGGCCTAATCTCCAGTGTGATGGTAGAAGGTGAAGACTTTGGGAGGTATTAGGTCATGAGGGTTGAAAGGGATTAATGTCCTTAGAAGAAGAAACCCCGGAAAGATGATTTCTTGCTCTACCATGTGAGAACACAGCAAGAAGGCGGCCATTGCAAACCAGGCAGAGAGGTCACCCCAGAACCCAACCATGCTGTGCCTGGTCTTGGACTTCCCAGCCTCCGGAACTGTGAGAAATATATTTCTGCTGTTGAAGCCCCCCTGGTCTATGGTTTTCCACTGTAGCAGCCCAGGCTGATGGAGACAAGGATGGATACCCCTCCATGCAAATTAACTCTTTAATGTCATCAAGAACATATTTAATGTTGCTTGATAGTTAACTATTAACTATTAACTTGGAATAGTTAAGAATCGATAAGCAATAGTCTACAAAAAGGTACCACAATGCTTGAAGTAAAAGAAACCCATATCTGCAGGCGGGGCACAGTGGCTCAGGCCTGTAATCCCAGCACTTTAGGTGGCCGAGGCGGGTGGATCACAAGGCCAAGAGATGGAGACCATCCTGGCCAACATGGTGAAACCCCGTCTCTACTAAAAAAAAAAATACAAAAAAATTAGCTGGGCATGGTGGCGTGTGACTGTAGTCCCAGCTACTCGGGAGGCTGAGGCAGGAGAATTGCTTGAACCCAGGAGGCGGAGATTGCAGTAAGCCGAGATTGTGCCACTGCACTCCAGCCTGGCACCTGGCAACACAGCAAAACTCTAAAAGAAAAAAAAAAACCCTATCTGCACCTAGGCAGGCAAAAGTAAGAATGTGCTCATGTAGAACACACACCACATGGATTCTACCGAGATGGCCTAGTTTTCTTCTTCCCCTGCAAGGCGGGTGAGGGTCTGCTTCCTTTAAAACCACTGAGCAGCGCAGAAGCCCAATGCCATTCCTCTAATTAGTTCAACACAACTTTACCTCCATTGCCTTCCCTGTGCTGAGCCCTGGGGACAGTGAGGAGACCAGGAGGCCGTGCTACCTTCCAGAACAGCAGTGTGGCAGGAAGACAGACACTTACTGGCTCCATTTCTGCCATGTTCCGTCACTGGAAACGGTTTACACATAGATTCCTGGTCTCAGGTGTGAGGGTTCCCAGAGGGAGCTGCTAAGCTTGGCTCTCGCCAACTGGTGTAGGTCTCACCTGCGTGTCCTTGCCCAGGACACTTGACTGTGCCCTCTCTGGCCTTCCCTTCCTGCTCTGCTGCCACAGTGGAGCCACCTCCTCTTCCCTCACTTAGGATCATGTACCAGAGCCCTTCCCACTTTCAGATACCCACCCCCATCTCTCTTCAACAAGAGAGAAAGAAAAGCCTGGGGGACAGCCCACTGCAGTGAATGGAAATTCATTCCCACTGACATGTTAAATACCTCTCACGCAAAGGCTGGCCCTGAACATCTGCATTCGTGATTTAATCTGTGTGTTGAGGGAGAAGAAGAAGATCTCAGGGATATCAGAGGAGATGAGATCCCTTCCCCTCCCCTGCCCAGTCAACTTTCAAGCCCCCCACCCTGAGCTGAGAACTAGAGACAGGGGCTCTCAGGTCAAGGGAGGCAGGTGACTCAGAGGTGAGGACAAGCCCCGGCCTGGAGAGCTGAGATGACTGGGTCAAGGCAGCTGTGTCAGCCCCAGGGAACCGAGGCAACCCTCCCACCAGAGATCAAGACCCCGGTCCCAGGCCTTTTACTGGAGAGAGAGAAGGAGAAGGTAATGTGTGAAGGAGCACAAATTTGGTTTTTGATATTGATTATAGGCATAAGGGATTGACCATACAAGGAAACAGAAAAGCTAGTTTGGCTATGTCAACATAATTCTAATCAAAGTCATTGATGCCAGCCGCCTTACCTTTTGTGTGAAATAGCCATTGTTACCCCAAAACAATGATGTACCTTCCTAAAGGTGGCTCAGAGTGTTTCTAAGTTTTGATTAGGGCACTAATTGATCTATCTAGGTGCCAGCCTTTACAATTTCTTTTTGAGATGGAGTCTTGCTCTTTCGCCCAGGCTGGAGTGCAATGGCACAATCCCGGCTCAATGCAACCTCGGCCTCTTGGGTTCAAGCAATTCTTCTGCCTTGGCCTCCCAAGTAGCTGGAACTACAGCTAATTTTTGTGTTTTTAGTAGAGACATAGTTTCACCACATTGGCCAGGCTGGTCTCAAACTCCTGACCTTGTGATCTGCCCACTTCAGCCTCCCAAAGTGCTGGGATTACAGGCGTGAGCCACAGTGCCCGGCCCAGCCTTTGCAACTTCTACCTTAAGTTATGTAGTCCTCTAGTCTCAACTTTAAGAGATGAGCAACACCATTGATTTTAAACTATTAGAGAGAATGGGGTTTGAGGTGTGTGCGTGTGAGAGCAGGTTGTGTGAGAATGTGTGTGTGTCTATTTATTCAGTATTTCCCCTGATAATTTTCTGTTATCTGAGCAGCTGCCATAGCGCGTTCCTCTTCCCGTGCTTGGAATTTGATTTTTCTCTTTTAAAGGCTGTAAATTCTACCTTTTTCCCCTTACATACACATATATATGTAGACACCTTCCCGATAATCCTAATTAGATCCTGTAATTCATAAATTATGTTGCCACAACAGCTTAGTTTAGAGCTTAAATATAACAAATTTGTCAAATTAATGGAACTTTGACCCCACTGCCTTTCACAAGACTGCAATGGCCTGGGAGCCACCCTAACAGAAGTGAAAGTGAGATTCTCCCACTTGTTCTGTTTCAAGTTCTGTTGCTGTTTCTTGGAGCAGTCTGATTCTCTACCTGATAGATGGAGTTCCAGTCAGTCTTGGTGAATGAGAGGGGAATGTTTAATTGGAGTTGAGTGAAAGACACTGTCGTAAATAAATGATGTTTTATCATTTCAGAAAAATATAGTGATAACTTTAAAATGATTAGGCAGTATTAGGATATTTTATGGAACTGTATTTTATATCCAACTCTGAATAACAGGTAGGTAGAAGATAAACTGCAAAGATTCATTTATGGTCATTTTTTAATTTGATTACCCGTTTAAATCCAGCAGCCAAGTGGTTTCAACAGACTTTCTACTTGAGGTGAAAATAATAACACTGCAAACATATGGCAGAGCTTCGCATGGTTATTTCACTCACAGAGCAGTTTATGTTTTCAAGGAGATTTTCCAAGTGTGAAATCTAATTATATACAAAAGCAATACATTGTGTTATTAGTTAAATAAAATGTGTCTTTATGGAATTCTTTGAAAAACTCACTTCGTGGTCCAAAATTGTGGAGACTATGTCACTTTTTAAATCAAAGATGGAATATTCACTGCAGCTTCCCAAGGGATTTTCTAACTGGCCTGGGCAAGGAGTTCACTTGTAGAGTGTAGTTAGTGAAAACATCCAGTGGCCAAGCCTTGTCAATAACTGTATCCAAAAGGAGATGCTGCTTGGGGTGTACCCAGAGAAAACACCAAGCTTTCCTGGCTTCCCCCGCTCCCATACGTAAGTGTTGTGTGAAGTCTCTCAGGGTTTAGAAGATCTTGCACTCATTGATGGAGAACAGTCTCCTTCTGTGTCGCCTCCTGGCCTGGTTGACGGCAGTTCGGACGGCACACTCAAACACCTGCTGCACCCCCCGGTTGCTAAGGGCTGAGCACTCCAGGTAGCCCTTGGCTCTGACGTCCTGGGCCAGTCTCTTCCCGTCTATGGCATTGATGCAGGAGGCCCTGTGGGGCCCCATCTCCCGCTGGTCAGTCTGGGTGGCCACCACCAGCACAGGGGTACAGGGCAAGTTGCTCCTGATTTCACCAATCCACTTGTTCTTCAAGTTCAGGAACGAGTTGTGGTTGGCCACAGAGTAGCACATCAGGACCACGTCTGCCTGCTGGTAGGACAGGGGCCGGATGCTTCTGAAGGCGTCGTTGCCTGCGGTGTCCCAGAGGCCCAGGCTGATCTGGATGCCATCCATGAAGACGTCCACCCCCGTGTTCTCGTACACGGTGGGTTTGTAGGCCTCCGGGAAGGTCTCGGAGGTGAAGCGCACCAACAGAGAGGTTTTCCCCACAGCGGAGTCGCCCACCAACACGCACTTGATGGAACTCAGCATCTTCCCAGCCTGGTGCCCTGCTCACAAGTCAGAATCCCAAAGGAGCTCTCAGTGGGCAGCAGCAGCGCCCGCCATTCAGCAAGGGGAATGTCAGCCAGGTAGGTCTGCGTCCTCAGGACCTCTGACAGTGATCTGCAGAATGCTACTTCTCCCTGCCCGACCAAGGGAGACACGCCGTCTGCTTTGAAAACCTCCAAAGCCCAGTCTTCAGCTGGAAAAGAAAGAGAAGGAGGGTGGGGGAATGAAGTCTTTCTTTCTTGCCTTTTTTGTAGACGGGGGCTTCCTCATTGGCAAACTGATTAAAGGTGGGGCAATCTCAGTGTAGCCATCGAACCCTGCTTGTGCAATCCACTCTTCCCCTAGGTGGGGAGAGCTTAGATCTGTCTTTCCCCAACACACACACCCGCAACGCCTCCCAGTCAAGAAGCAGAAGCTGACTTTATCTCTAAAATCACTCAAGTGATTAAAAAAAAAAAACAAGCAACTTGCTCTGATCGCAACATGAAAAAGACGTCAGTAGCAACCTGGTGTGTGAAGGAGACGTTTCCAAACAGCTGTGTGTTGGCTTCTGCTCCAAGAAGTGGCAAAGGGTCCTGAGAGCGTTCTCTGTGCCTTCAGCTTCTGATGGATCTAGCCACGTTGGAAACTGCAAGAAACAAGAATGTTAGGAGGGACAGTTGCTATATGCATTTCTTTTTGTTTACTGACTAGTCACATGGTCCTTGGTTTATGGGAATACGTGTTGTGGGAGGGGAAACGAAATTACTAGAACTCTAAAAATTTGCTGTGGTTTTTCCAAAAACTGGTAAAGAGACGCAGCAGACTGGCCTTGGAGTTATCTGCATCTGGAATCAGGCACTATCACTTACACATGGCTTTGAGTGTGTTGCTTGAACTCCATGCCTCAGCTTACACATCTGCAAGACTGTGATAAATTTAGGAAGCATTTCTCAGAGATGCCATGAGGATTACATTATTTCTTTCTTTTAACATTTTTGGACGGCCATCTGTGTATCCAGAACTCTGCTAGGCCCCTGGTTAAACAAAATATCTTGCTTGAAAGCAACCACATTCAGTGCCTGCCACTTAAACAGTACTGCATAAATGGGACAGAATCTGAATTTCATGAAAAGGCCAAATAAATTCTCGTTCAATGCGGAGGGAAAGCTCCAGGCAATGAGCTCCGCCTTGGAAGCAGTGTCCTATCTGCCGCAGCACGATGTCACAAGGCCAGCCCAGCTCCAGATGAAGAAAAGTCTTTCAGACCAAAATTCAGAGTAAAAGTTATTACTGCAATCTGGGCTTATAACCTCTCTCCTTGGCGATCCTCCTGACATGTGTCATGCAAGGCAGTACAAAGCAAACCTACAAGTCTGATCTAAGACATAATTTTTAAGTCACTCCTCTAAACCCTGGCATTCCTTTCCAAAACATTGTTTTTCTTTCTCTCTCTCTCTTTTTTTTCTTCTGAGACAGGATCTCACTCTGTCGTCCAGGCTAGAGTGCAGTGGTGTCATCACAGCTCACTGAGGCTGGACCTCCTGGGCTCAAGTGATCCTCCCATCTCAGCCTCCTGAGTAGGTGGACTGCATGTGTATGCTACAGCTGGTCATGAACTCCTGGCCTCGGGGATCCTCCTGCTTCAACCTCTCAAAGAGTTGGGATTACAGGTGTGAGCCACTGCGCCCGGCCTCCAAGACATTTTTATCCTCGTCAACCCACCGTCTCTGTTGTTTAGTTATACCTAATAGGCTTTGCAAATGAATTACCAAATAAATAGTTCACATGATGTTCACATATACATGTTTTTAAACACATGTAAGCCAGGTGACCTTGGCCAAATTACTTAACCTCTTTGAATCTTGGTTTTCTCATAAAAATGAAAATAATAAGACTTTCTCATGCGATCATCGTAAGGATTCAGAATGTGAAGAGTCTGATTTAGAACAAAACCTGGCATCTGGGAATTATAGGAAGCCATCAAGTCATCCATTTCACTATCTGAAATACCAAATACTGAACATCCATAGCAGAGGGACTGCTTTGACAAATGTTCACCTGGACTCTTTCTGCAGACTCACACCAGGTCACTGTCACACATGATGGTCCTGGACCCCATCTGATACCAGACCTTTGAGGAAGAACTCCTTGAGGGATCCATAGGCTTTAGTTAGACTTTAGATCCTTAGACTAAGAGGCAACTCAAATACATGCATGTGTGGCTTAGTCCAGAGCCAAGAAGACTTCTTATGACATTTTTAAGTTTTATTTTTTAATTAAATTTAATTATTTTATTTTTTATAAATAGAGATGGGGGGAGTCTCACTATATTGCTCAGGCTGGTCTTGAACTCCTGAGCTCAGGCGATTCTCCCACCTCAGTTTCCCAAAGTGCTGGGATTATAGGCATGAGCCACCACGCCTGGCCTTAAGTTTTATCTGATCCCAATGTAGCAGGGCCAGAATTAAGAAAAATGTACATGCTTCAGTCCTTTATTTCTTTATTATTTATTTTACTTTACTTTACTATTTTTTTGAAACAGAATTTCGCTCTGTTGCTCAGGCTGGAATGCAGTGGTGTGATCTCAGCTCACTGCAACTTCCACCTCCTGGGTTCAAGCGATTCTCATGCCTCAGCCTCATGAGTAGCTGGGACTGCAGGCATGCACCATCACACCGGCTAATTTTTGTACTTTTGGTAGAAACGGGGTTTCACCATGTTGCCCACGCTGGTCTTGAACTCCTGACCTCAAGTGATCCAACTGCTTTGGACTCCCAAAGTGCTGGGATTACAGACGTGTGCCACTGCACCCTGCCACTGGCCACCGTTATTTTTTGAGACAGTCTTGCTCTGTCTCCCCTGCTCACTGCAGCCTCCACCTCCCAGGCTCAAGTGATCGATCGTCCCACCTCAGCCTCCCAAGTAGCTAGGATTACAAGCACTCACCACCATGATCAGCTAATTTTGTTTAGTTTGTGTAGAGACAAGATCTCACTATGCTGCTGAGGTTGGTACCGAACTCCTGGGCTCAAGTGATCCTCTCGCCTCAGCCTCCCAAAATGTTGGAATTACAGGCATGAGTCACCACACCCAGCCCTTTTGTTAATTTAGATAAACTTTCTAATAAACTGACTGAGTTAAAGCCAAATTTCCTGAGTGAATATCTGCAAAAGGAAATTAATAAGGCATCATTGTTAAGGTCATGGGCTTTAAAGTCAGATAAACCTGGCATTGAATCCAAGCTACCCAATTGACTACCTATGTGACAAACTTGGAAGATTTTCATAACCTCCCTAAGCCTCAGTTTCTTTCTCTGCAAAGTCAATGTAATAATATGATATCTGCATCACAGGATCACAGGTTGTTGAGAGTATTCTGTGTGCCTAGAGTGCAAAATTCTTAGCAGGTGCATAATATAAACATACTATATGTACATAGTAAACACACAGTAAGTCATCCCTATTAATAACATCATCAAATAACAATTACTAAATATAATGATAAACAGTTATTAACTCTAAGTGGTGAATTTAAAGTAGCACAAAGAGGTTTCTCCAGCAAAGGGTGTTCTGTGTTTCACACCCAGACATGGCTACAAAAAGAAAGAGAGGGACTCCCATCTGAGCTTTGCTACCTAGAGAGTCTGTAAGGAGAAAAAGTCTCCGTTCAATCAAGTGAGTCTCCTGTGCCAACCAGTTCTGACCCCAAGTAGTCCATCAAATCAGCTCTTGGGGCCTCAGTTTCCCAAACTGTAAAGTAGTTCTTGATAGTCTTATTAAAACTGAAGCCAAAAGAGGAAGCTTTATTATCTGCCACAGTGAATACAAAAACATAAACCACTGCATTATGGTGCGGCAGTAAAGATGGACGATAAGCCCTGAGGACAGGAGGGGCCTTGGCAGGTGCCTAAATATGGAGCTGGGGGAGGAGCTGCGGTCTGAGGCAGAGCGATACCCTATATGGACGTGACAGATATCTTCAGAGTGGGTCACATGTGTCCAGGAGCGAGCCGCTACGGGTTACATCATCAGCACGTGAACCTGACGGGCTTGATTTCAGTGGAATTTCTCCAAAAGAAATTCTCCCTAAAAGGGCTTACGGGTGAAAAAAGTGAGTCTTCTGTGGTATTTCCCAAGTGGCGGACTGGCAAGAGTGGCCCAAGCATGTCTCTTCGTACGGAAGAGTTACGGGAGCGTCTTCATACAGCGTTGTGGGTGGTGACACTGAGTGGCCCTCTAGGCTGTCCTTCTCAGGGCTTCAATCAGATGGACCTAATGAGCCTTCACTTCCAGAGCCTCCCGGGTCTCCATAACTTGATGTTCTTGCCCTTTTTCCTCTTTCTACCATTTTCACAGAAAAAGGTCCCTCAACATGCCTCCATGGTTCACATGCACAGAGACAGAGGAGGGAAGGGAGGCTTCACGTTGCAAAAGCAACAGTGTTCGGCCCTCCTGCCCATTCTGGCCAAGAGACCAAGAGAGAACCCATTTCCTCCTCCGGAGAACTGAGGGCTGTCCGGTAGGAAATTCTGGTTTCCTTTTGGCCTCAATAACGGCCGTGCTAACAGACACCCATTCTCCACCATGACACCCTTCGCTGGCTTGCACCGTGCCACCCTATTTGCTGGAAAGGTCTGCTCTTCCTTCACACCCCGACTCCCACCCCTTCTGGAAAGCGTTCCTTGACCCTCAGCACTCCCCTGGCCCTGCCAGATCAGATGGTCCCTGCTGTGTTCCCCAAAATACCTCTATGTACATTTGACATAGAGACCACTACTCTGCTGAAATGGTTGGTCTTCTCATTTGTAAAATGGAATCAGATCTGCCCTGCCTTCTTCACTGGGAGCTCATAAGGGTCAGGTGGAAATGATTACACAGCAATCATTTCTGTTTGTACTTTTACAATACTTTGTACATTTGGAAATGCTCTCTTGGTTTCGTAAGTCTTTTTGTAACAACACAGCATAATATAAAGCTAAAGTGAAATTATGACTATTATTAACTATTATTATTGCAGGTTTGGGATTAGCTGGGTTTTGACGGAGGTAGCTTACTTCAAAATGCTGATGGAATCCTCAGCTGTCTTTTTAAAAGAAGTATGAGTCCATCACCGGTTGGAGATGGTCTATCAGTTACAGAGAATACATCTAAATGTCATCCTCTTCAAGGAGCTTTACACAAAGGACCTGTGCTGGTAGCAGCCAATTCATTCGTTAAGGAAATTGATTCCACCATAATCTAACACAATTAGACGGCCAGGAAGTCACCGCGCTCCTCAGCAACCCATCTCTAGCCAGCACCTTTCTCCACAAGAACAAAGCACTCAGCCCCACTTTCCAGTTGGGGCCCTTTCACAGCCTAGCAGGGACATCCCAGCAAAAGCAGGCCCTGCTCAGGATGGGTGAACCCATAGGGGGCTCCCCAACTGGAAAGTGGGGTTGAGTGCTTTGTTCTTGTGGAGAAAGCAAAGCAATTCAAAAATCTTAAGCAACTTTGGAAAAAAAAGTGTAACCATCTCTAAACTTTATCACTCCAAATTATTACCAGTTTTCACTATCTAACAAATAGACACTTGTATATATCTTCTGAATGTTTTTCAGATTTCGATCTCTTGACCTCATGATCCACCCACCTCGGCCTCCCAAAGTGCTGGGATTACAGGCGTGAGCTACCGCGCCCAGCCAATATTTTTCAGATTTAAACTTTTCAAAATTTCAACATTGTCTACACACTTGCTGGATTTTAGCTAAATAGATTTCCACTGTTTCAACAATTCCTAACTGCACAACTATTCCTCGTTGGCTTTGGATTAGTTCTGTATTTCACAATAATTAGCTATATATATGTACATATGTGTATATGCAGAGATATAACTTTATGTATGTAAGGTATAGGTACATTCCTTTTTTTTTTTTTTTTTTTTTTGAGATGTATTTTTGCTCTTGTTGCCCAGGCTGGAGTGCAATGGCACGATCTTGGCTCACTGCAACCTCTGCCTCCTAGGTTCAAGTGATTCTCCTGCCTCAGCCTCCCAAGTAGCTGGGATTACAGGCACACCCCACCACGCCTGGCTAATTTTGTATTTTTTGTAGAGACAGGGTTTCTCCATGTTGGTCAGGTTGGTCTCGAACTCCCAATCTCAGGTGATTCATCTGTGTCAGCTTCCCAAAGTGCTAGGACTGCAGGCATGAGCCACTGCGCCCAGCCTGGTAAGTTACTTTTAAGTGGGATGATTTTCTTGGGAATATATATATTCACAAGTGGTCTGCTCCTGGGTCAATGGGTCATTTTGTGACTTCATTTTACATTTATCAAACATCTTCCAAGTACTATACTGAGTACTTTGCACATATTATTAATTGTTTTATTCGTGTCATTTAAAAATGACATTTACTTAGGGTGTCCTGTGTGGCAGGCACTGTAACAGGTTCTGAGGTCATACTAGTGAACAAGAGATTCTGTCTTTGAGAGATGATCATGTCACAACTACGGAGGCTTCAAGAGGTTGGCAATCTTGCCCACAGTCACACAACAAGGAATGGCAGAGGCAAAGTTAGACCCAAATACAGTCTGACTTCAAAGCATTGGCAGCTCCAAGTGTCACCCACACACCGTAATTCCCATCAGCCTTCTCCAAGACATCTCAAATAACATTGTTTTCTATGCAAACCCAGTTTCAAGACAGTTTATCTTTTTCTTTAAGACAGGGTCTTACTCTGTCTCCCAGGCTGGAGTGCAGTGGCACAATCACAGCTCACTGCAGTCTGGACCTCCCAGGCTCAAACAATCCTCCCACCTCACCTTCCTAATGAGCTGAGACTACAGTTTTGAGCCACCATGACTGGCTAATTCTTTTTATTTTTATTTTTTGTAGAAACAAGGGTCTCACTAAGATGCCCAGGCTGGTCTCCAACTCCTGGATTCAAGCAATCCTCTCACCTCAGCCTCCGAAAGTGCTAGGATTACAGGCATGAGCCACCATTCCCGGCTGTAGCCAGCTCTTCCGATCAGGTTTCTACTCCTATTCTCTTCCTACAAATAAACCAGTTCTTTTTTTTTTTTTTTTTTTTGAGATGGAGTTATCCCTCTTTTCACCCAGGCTGGAATGCAATGATGCGATCTCAGCTCACCGCAACCTCTGCCTCCAGCATTCAAGTGATTCTCCTTCCTCAGCCTCCCAAATAGCTGGGATTACAGGCACATGCCACTGAGCCCGGCTATTTGTATTTTTAGCAGTTGGCCAGGATGGTCTCAAACTCCAGACCTCAGGTGATCCACCCGCCTCGGCCTCCCAAAGTACTGGAATTACAGGTGTGAGCCACCACGCCCAGCCCAGTTCTTGATGTTTTAAAGGACATCTGTTGCTTCCAGATCTGGATGCTGATTCCCCAAGTGTGTGCAGTTTGTGAAAATCCACCAAGCTGTATACCCACAATGTGTTCACTTTTCTGTATGTAGATTAAACTTTCAATAAAAAGCATTTTTAAAAATAAGGTTACCACCTTTGCAAAGAACATCTTCTCAAGTAGTATTTTAAGTTTTACTTGCAAGAGTTTATTTCACTATTCTGAATCCTATCTTAATAATTCCTCTTACAGTGTTGCTAACTGCTACAAATAATCACTACATTTTTCTCTCCAAATCACAAAAAGAAATCATTTTTAAATCAGTGATTTTTTTTTTTTTGAGACAGAGTCTCGCTCTGTCGCCCAGGCTGCAGTGCAGTGACAAGATCTTGGCTCATTGCAACCTCTGCCTCCCAGATTCAAGCAGTTCTCCTGCCTCAGCCTCCCAGGTAGCTGAGACTACAGGCATGCGCCACCACACCCAGCTACTTTTTTGTAGAGGTTGTGACATGATAATGTCTAAAAGTTTAGTAGAAACAGGGTTTCACCATGTAGGCCAGGATGGTCTCGATCTCCTAAACTCGTGATCTGCTGGCCTCAGCCTCCCAAAGTGCTGGGATTCCAGGTGTGAGTCACCGCGCCCAGCCAAGTCAGTGAATTTTTATACATTGATCATCTCTGTTTGAAACAGATTTTGTTCTGAAAGTTTGTTGCAAGACGCTGGTTTGCTTGGCCAGGCACAATGGCTCATGCTTGTAATCCCAGTGCTTTGGGAGGCTGATGTGGGAGGATCACTTGAGGCCAGAAGTTTAATACCAGCCTGGGCAACATAGCAAGACCCTCTTTATACCAAAAAAAAAAAGAAAGAAAGAAATGCTGGTTTGCAACTTTAAACATAAGTTCACTCGAATAGAAAATGTTAAGCAGTATTTATATTCCTAAGCTTGATGCATATTAAACTCCTTTATAGTTGAATTAAAACAAAACATTGCCAAGTCCCAAGGCCTTTTATTATTTCAACATATTAAGCTCTGAAGCTTCTCTGAGCCATGAGTCCTGCCCTCTGACTGCCGACCAAGCAGGGACCATGCTCCCTTCCCCTCCTCTGGCCCAGCAACTCTGCCAGCCTTGACTGGTCTCTTCCACTCCCAGGAGCACAAAGGAATTGTTGCCTGAGGTCTAGAGTTCTTAGCCAGGTTCAACAGTCAAATACAAGACTAGCCAGTGAGGCAACAGCCCAGAGCACCCTTAGAACCTCATCTCAAAACTAAAGCGATGGAGAAATGCATTTCCCACTACTTTTCTCAAAATAGTTTGGAATATCCTGAAAAACTGCTTGGAGTTGAGGGCGCAACCTCAAGAGGTACACTCAGGGAAGGGTGTGTGGTCTCTGAACTTCTTTCTAGGGAATGTGCATCTTGTTTACCAAAGGACTCATGTTTTCTCAGTTGAGTATCCATGAGCTGAACTATTCTAAGAAAAAGACAGCAAAAAGGCAAATCACGCCTGTCTAATCATTCTATAATGTCACAACGCTCTAACGTAAGGTTGTCAAACTATGTCCCGCCCATGGCTGAATCCAGCCTGCCACATGTTTTTTTATGGGCCAGAAATGTAGAATGATTTTTACATTTTTTTAACGGTTGAAAAAAAATCCAAAAGAGTAAAACATTTTGTGACATGTAAAAATTATATGAATTCAAGTTTCAGGGTCCATAAGTAGCATTTTATTGAAACACAGTCATGCTCATTCATTGGCATGTTGCCTATAACTGCTTTCTTACTACAACGTAAAGTTGTAGCCCAAAATCTTTTCTTTTTTTTTTTTACGGAGTCTCGCTCTGTCGCCAGGCAGGAGTTTAGTGGTGCAATCTCAGCTCACTGCACCCTCCGCCTCCCAGGTTCAAGCGATTCTCCTGAGTAGCTGGGACTACAGGTGCACACCACCACACCAGCTAATTTTTGTATTTTTAGTAGAGACAGGGTTTAACCACGTTGGCGAGGACGGTCTCCCTCTCTTGACCTTGTGATCTGCCTGCCTCGGCCTCCCAAAGTGCTGGGATTACAGGCATGAGCCACCGCACCCGGCCACCTAAAATATTTCAATCTGGTCTTTACACAAAAGAATGTGCCAGCTCCTGCTAGACAGAAAGGTAGGTCAGAGTAAGAAGCTCATAGACCTGGGATAGGGGAGGCTTGGGTTTGGCTCCAATATCTGTCACTTGAATGCATGACCTTGGGCAATTACTTAACCTCTCTGAGCTTCGGCTCCTTTGACAACAAAGTCAACTACGTGTAGCGTCTACAGCATGGACTCTGGAACCATACTGCCTTTCAGCCCCACTGGTTATGTGATCTCATGAAGGTTACTTAATTTCTGTAAGCCCCTCTTCCCTAATTGTAAATAGGCAATAATAATGGTACCTATCTGGTGTGAGTTGGTTGATGGTATTATTTTTAATAATAAAAATAAATAAAAAATAATGGTACCTACCTTACAAGGTGGCTGTACAGAATTAATGGGTAGTGCATGTAAAGCACATTGAATAGTGCCTGGCACAGAGAGAGTACTATAGAAGTATTTACCATTATTATCATTTGCCTTGAGCGGGTGTTGAAGATGGCTCTGAGCAAGTATATGTCGTGAGTCTAAAACAGTGCCTGGAACAAAACAGGGACTAGCAAATAGCAGCCGCTATGATGATGTGATATGAACCAGGACTACAGACATGCAGGAGAAGGAGCATCAGTTCTCGAAATGGGAGAAAGGAGTGCTGATTCGGGCGCCCTGCATTTAAAAGGTGACATCTGACCTGTAGGATGAGTAAGATTTTGATAAGCAAAAGAGAAGAAAGGCTTTGGGGCATGAAAATACATCTTTGATTTGGGGAAGTAGAAGGTCAGGGAGGCTGCACTGTGGGAAGCTTGGTAGCGAGTAGGAAGTGGCCAGTGGAGGGGCTGTGGGAGATGAGCCTGTGATTTCATACAATCCAAGGCTGCCTCCTGCTCATCAGCAGTCACAGCACACTATTAGCTCCAGATGACTCCAATTAAAATCAGTTAACAGCCAATTAACATCCCTGGGTCTTTGGCATAAAAACTACCAGCCAGGCACAGTAGCTTCCGCCTGTAATCCCAGCACTTTGGGAGGCTGCGGCGGGTGGATCACGAGGTCAGGAGTTCAAGACAAGCCTGGACAACATGGTGAAGCCCGGGCATAGTAGCAGGTGCCTGTGGTCTCAGCTACTTCAGAGGCTGAGGCAGGACAATTGCTTGAACCCAGGAGGCAAAGGTTGCAGTGAGCCGAGACCACACCACTGTACTCCAGCCCGGGCGACAGAGTGAGATGCCATTACACACACACACACACAAAAATTAGCGAGGCATGGTGGAGCACGCCTGTAGTCTCAGCTACTTGGGAGGCTGAGGCAGGAGGATTCCTTGAGCCCAGGAAGGAAGCTGAAGCCGCAGTGAGCCATTATCATGCTGCTGCACTCCAGCCTGGGTGACAAAGCAAGACCCTTTCTCAAAAAATAAAAGACTGTTATCAATCCATTCTCAGTTAAATGTTACTAGCCTCTTTGAGCACCTACTCCATGTCAGGCACTGAAGCCAAGTTAAAGAAGACACAGTTTCTGCCTTTAAGAAGCTTACAGTCTAATGGCAACACCAGACATAAACTTCAGCAGGTATCTAAGGGAGGAACAAATAAAGTGCCAGCGGAGGGGAAAAGTGCTACTTGCAACTAGCAGGAATCAAGGAAGGCTTTGTGGAGGCCATGATATGAGAACATGACCCTTGAAACCACCGACCTTGAGATGTGCAGAGATCAAAGAGAAACATGACCAACGCAGGAGAAACCTGGGGCACCTGGAAGGGTGAGAAGCAGCTCAGTTGGGCTGAAAGGCAGAGCCCAGAATGGGAGCTCAAGCTGGTCTGTAGGAAGCTCATTCTTGCGGCAGGTGAGGTTGGATTGCAGGCAAGAAAGACCAGAGAGGCAAGTGGGAGGCTCCTGCCATAACACAAGAGATGGGGATCAGGAATGGCTTTATCCAGAGCAGATGCTATGAGACTAGAAAAGAAGAGAGAGGCCCCAGCGACATCCACGAGGTGGGCACGCAGGCCCGAAACAAGGCGGTTCTGAGGCTGCGGGCTGGGGGCCTGGGAGAAGCTGCTGGCAAACACAGGCAGCACTGGAGGGGAGAGACGGATCTGTGAGGTCCATGAAGAGGCGGGGGCTTCCCACTGGGGGCCTGCTGAAGACAGGGCGCTGCAGCCGCATGACGAGGCCATCGTTTACTGAATGAACGGGAGGAGAAGTGGGGCAGCCAGGGTCGTCTTCTTCTCCCATGAACTTTGACATGAAATCTTTTTTTTTTCCAAACGGATTCTTGCTCTGTCACCAAGGCTGTAGTGCAATGGTGCAATCTCAGCTCACTGCAGCCTCCACCTCCCGGGTTCAAGCGATTCCCCCGCCTCAGCCTCCCCAGTAGCTGGGACAACAGGCGCCCGCCACACCCAGCTAATGTTTTGTATTTTAGTAGAGATGAGGTTTCATCATGTGGGCCAGGATGGTCTCGACCTCCTGACCTCAGGTGATCCACCCGCCTCAGCCTCCCAAAGTGCTGGGGTTACAGGCGTGAGCCACCGCACCCGACCGGACGTGAAATCTTTAGCTAGAAACACGTTCTCTTCTATGTTATGTACAGCCAAAAAAAAACCATCATTTAAGAATAGGTGGGTCTCACACAAACCAGTTTGTTCCTGTATTAAAAACCATTAACATAACAGTGTATAAGTCTATTCATGGACACAGGAAAAGGCTTCCTATGCTAAATGGATGGAAAGCAGGCTTCCCAATGGTCTGCACAGGATGATTCCAGGGTTGTGAAATCGGCTAGAGTGGTGCCCAGCTCCATGTGAAGCTGGCTTGTCTCTGGGTCCTGGGGTTGTATGTGATTCCCATTTTCTTCTCCTTGCTTACATGCGTTTAAAAATGCATCCACAATACACATGTGCTTCTTGTGCAGTTTTGAAGAAGTGCTTTGTGTATGTTGTTTTGTCTTTTTTTTTTTTTTTTTTTTTCAGACCAAGTCTCACTCTGTCTTGGCTCACTACAATCTCTGCCTCCCGAGTTTAAGTGATTCTCCTGCCTCAGCCTCCCGAGTAGCTGGGATTACAGGTGTGCGCCACTACACCCAGCTAATTTTTGTATTTTTAATAGAGATGGGGTTTCACCATGTTGGTCAGGATGGTCTCAATCTCTTGACCTTGTGATCCGCCTGCCTCGACCCCACAAAGTGCCTGATTATAGGCTCGCCCGGCCATTTTGTCTTTTTAATGTTGGCTTAGAAGGGAACAAAAAGGCTGGGCTGGTCCCTTGAAGCTAAAGAAAATTTCTGTGAATCCCTATCAGTGACTGAAAAATTTTCTAGGTCTAGACTGCTGAATTCCTTTACAATTCCTACAAGCACTAACTCCGACTTCTGATTCCCTTTTAAAGATCTGTTTATCCTCTCCTTGCAAAGGAGACAAGCAAAGCTGAGTAATCCTGCCTCCTGTATCACAGCTGTCCAGAGCTACCCTCAGCCCCAAGCCATCTCTTTTTTCTTCTTACTCATAAGGATTTTAAAAGTCCAGGCCGACAGCTAGGCGCGGTGGCTCAACGTCTGTACTCCCAGCACTCTAGGAGGCCAAGGCGGGCGGATCACTTGAGGACAGGACTCCTAGACCAGCCTGGCCAACATGGCAAAATCCCGTCTCTACTAAAAATACAAAAATTAGCCTGTTGTGGTGGTGTGCACCTATAATCCCAGCTACTCAGGAGGCTGAGGCAGGAGAATCGCTTGAACCCAGGAGAAAGAGGTTGCAGAGAGCCAAGATCGTGCCACTGCAGTCCTGCCTGGTGACAGAGTGAGACTCCATCTCAAAAAAAAAAAAAGAAGTCCTTTTTATATTCTTTTAGATATTCAAATAAATTTGAATATGGCCTGGGTATTAGATGACATTAAAGAATTACTGCTAATTTTGTTAGGTGACAATTAGATTATCAGGCCCTTATTTATCAATTTGTCAATTATATTTTAAGGCCCTTATCTGATAGATATGTTGATGTATTAATAGGGAAAATATATAAGATGTCAGGGATTTATTTTATATTATTCCAGAAAACAAAAGTAAAAGTGCTGGATAAAATAAGATTGGAAAAGTGTTAAGAACTATTTCGGTTGAGTGGTAGGTACACAGGGATAGATTACTGATCTCCCTTCTTTGGTGTAGCTTCAAAACTTTTCATGTTAAAAGTTTTAAAGGGTGTGGGCTTTTGTTTTCTATAGTATTTGTCCAAGCTGTAGTTTTAGTTTTAATGTCTTTTTTTCTTTTGAGACAGAGTTTCACTCTTGTTGCCCAGGCTGGAGTGCAGCGGCTCACTGCAACCTCTGCCTCTCGAGTTCAAGCAATTCTCCTGCCTCAGCTCCCAGGTAGCTGGGATTACAGGCGCCCACCACAATGCCCAGCTAATTTTTTGTATTTTTCATAGAGATGGGGTTTTACTATGTTGGCCAGGCTGGTCTCAAACTCCTGGCCTCAGGTGATCCACCCACCTCAGCCTCCCAAAGTGCTGGGATTACAGGCGTGAGCCTCCATGCCCAGCCTCAAGCTGTAGTTTTATTCTTACTCTCTAGTTATAGAGAAAATGCAGAAAAGTATCAGCAAAAAAGAAAAGCATACTTTACGCTATTGTGACTTTTTCAAGTATTTGAAGGCATGTGCATAGAATCATGAGCAGTGAAAAGATGACAGCCCAGAGGCCTGGAACCTGCCTCTGGGTAGAGGGAGATGGGAGAAGAAAGCCACAGTCCTGGGTGAGGATTCCCAGACACACCAGGGAAGAAAATCTCGCACTTCAATGCAGACTCTACCTGCAACTCAGTAAGACATCACTATCTATTCCTAGGAAGTAAGGGCCACCTCTCCAACATATCCCAAACAAAGGAGGCCCCCTGAGATTACCCAAACTCAACTTTCTAACTGATATCATTGCCTTCACTAACTTCCCTTGGCCCTCCCTGGATAGAATTCTGCAGAATTAGCTCTTTGCAAAAGAACAAAAGTCATAAGGAAAATACCTAAAAAAGAAAAGAAAAGAAACTCAAGAATGAAAATGCATTATCCACACGAAACCAGATGAGAAGTTAGAGTAACTCTGCCCTGGGGGTTCTTGTTGTCTGAAGAGGTGAGGGGGCTTTGGGAGTTTCTGTCTTGGTATTTTGTGTTTTCCCCTTAGACTCAAACATAGCCTTTGTGAAAATATGAAATCTACCTGATGTCTGGATAGACCTCCACCAAGTCCAAGATACCTCCCAGCTGTAAAGCAGCATCTATGACTAAGAAAACCATCACATCTCATGGCTTCCCCTCATCCCCAATCCCAGAAACACCACCACCACCATCCAACACACACATTCAAGCCATTGGTGGTAGACTGCCTTTCCCGCTTTTATTTGCTGGTCCAAACAGACTGAAGATGACCTCTCTATTCAGGCTAACTTCTCTCCTCATTTTTTCCAGACCATTTCTATATATCCTGATTTTTTTATTATAAAAATAATACATATAACATTTTAGAACATTTCAAAAACACGGATCCAAAGAAGACAAAAATCAACTACCACCTAGAACCAAAAGCCGTAAAATATTAGCATTTTACATTTTTCTGAAGTTTTTTTTTCAGTGCATCATTTTTTTCCCAAAACTAAGAATACCATACTTTATACACAGCTTCCAATCTTGTTTTTCTTAATTTAACCTTTTGGTCATAAATATTTTCTATGTCAAGATTCTTGACATAGAAAACATAATTCTAATGGCTGCATAAAATTTCATTATATGAACGTAGCATCATTTATTTAACCAATTGCCTACCATTGGATATTTTAATAATTCCTCATTTTCACTATGACAACATTCAGTGAATATTTTTAATATAAACATATAAATATATATTTTTTTAGGATAAATAGATATGAGAGAAACTGCTGGAATAGAAGAGATAAAAAATGGAACCAATTTATATTCCATGTATGAGCCCATCATTTCATCACTCTGTCTACTCTCACTGGGTATAATATTTGCAAGTCTGATTTGTTTCCATTTGCATTTCATTTACAACTGGTGAAGATTAAAATTTGCTCATCTGTTTTGTGCCAACATATATTTTTTTCTTTTGTAAGTCATCAGTTTTACTTTTCCAGCAAGATGGTCATTGTTTCTTAATGACTTTTGAAATCCTTTTCGAGATTAAGGATATTAATCCTTTCTGATTAAATGTGTTGCAAATATTATATATATATACATTTTTGTGCCCATGTATTCTGGGAATTCCCCAAATTCCTGGTACTCCCCCATCACTGAGCAAGCCCTAAACAGCATGTAAAGTAGCACGTTCCCTGCTGTGGAAAAAAAACAGCATGATGAGATGCCTGAAAGGTCACCTAATTGAACATACTCATTTCCCCCATGAGGAAACCAAGGACTTGAGAGAAGTGGTTAAGCTGCTGGGGCCAGTGGAGGCCCAGAACCTGAAGCAGCTGAGTCAGCACGCTTTCCATCTACACAGGACTTTTCAGATGCACACTATGTCTACATTGTATAGCCCATACTTAATTTCCTTAAGATTTTAAGCCCAATGCTCACATAGCTGGGGAGATATGCCGAATTATTCATACAGTAACAACCTTTTTTTTTTTTTTGCCTTTTTCCCAGAGAAAGATTTTATTATGTACTGATGGGTTTCTACTCAAAACGTAGCTCCCAGTGTTTTTTGTTTGTTTTTGTTTGTGTTTTTTGTTTTCAGACAGAGTCTCACCTTGTCACCCAGGCTGGAGTACAGTGTCGAGATCAGCTCACCGCAACCTCCACCTCCCTGGTTCAAGTGATTCTCATGTCTCAGCCTCCCAAGTAGCTGGAATTACAGGAATGCACCACCACACCCGGCTAAGTTTTGTATTTTTAGTAGAGACAGGATTTCACCATCTTGGCCAGGCTGGTCTCAAACTCCTGACCTCAAGTGATCCACCCGCCTCTGCCTCCCAAAGTGCTAAGATTACAGGTGTGAGCCACCACACCCAGCCATAGCTCCCAGTTTTTTTGTTTTTTGTTTTGATTTGATTTTTGTTTTTAGCTCTCGGTTGTTTTGTGTTGTTGTTTTTTGGTTTGATTTGGTTTTTTTTAGCTCCCAGTTTTAACATAAAAATGCTTTTCAAACAGCTGTTCCCTTTCTCATCTACTTCCTTTGAGATGGATCATCTCTCTTGAGGAGAAATCCTTAAGCTTTCCAGCGCTCTCTAGAAGTAGGATAAACCCTTAACTTGCACACTGCTTAAGCTATAAAAGACGTCAAGGCATTTAATATTTTCTTCTGGATATGCAGCCCAGAACACTGGAAGGAGTGAGGTGATTTAGTTTTAGCTTCAATGTGTAAGACTGGCAATGTGCAATTGTTTGCAAAGAGCCCATGTTGTGGAGTTGACAGCCACAGTTAGATTTGCATCTCCGTTGCTGAGCAGCAGTATAACCTTGATAGAACTAAGCAATTCTAAAACAACGGCAGAGGGTGAGGAAATAGAGCTGGAAATACATTTTTCTGCTGGTGGGTGATTTCCTTCTTCCTATAAGCCTGATTTCTTACAGCATTTTAAAGATTATTCCTTAATCAGACACTCTCACACACCATTTGATGAGCACAAGACCACCATCTTTGTAGAGAGCAATTCAACAGAAGCCAGCAGCGTCCTTAGTGTATTTGACACCCAGGACTAATCATTTATCAACCTCTCTCCTCTAGGTGACAAAATTATTTTCCTAGTAATGTGTAGAATCAAGAATAGCTCTTTTTTTTAATTCATTCTTTACCTTTAAAACAAACAAGTTGATTTTTTTTTTTTTTTTGAGACAGAGTCTTGCTCTGTCTCCAGGCACCAGGCTGGAGTGCAGTGGCCCAATCTCGGCTCACTGCAACCTCCGCCTCCTGGGTTCAAGCAATTCTCCTGCCTCAGCCTCCCGAGTAGCTGGGACTACAGGTGCGCACCGCCACCCCCAGCTAATTTTTGTATTTTTTAGTAGAGACGGTATTTCACCATGTTGGCCAGGATGGTCTTGATCTCTTGACCTCATGAGCCGCCCGCCTCGATCTCCCAAAGTGCTGGGATTACAGGCATGAACCACCACACCCGGCCTACTTTTATTTTAAATTGAACTTAAAAAAAATTATTCAGGTCAGGTGTAGTGGCTGACACCTATAATCCCAGAACTTTGGGAGGCCACAGCAGGAGAATTGCTTAAGACCAGGAGTTTGAGACAAGCCTGGGAAACATAGCAAGACTTCATCTCTACCAAAAAGCTTTTTTAATGAGTTGGCCATGGTGGCACGTACCTGTAGCCTTAGCTACTCAGGAGGCTGCAAGGGGATGGCTTGAGCCCAGGAGATCAAGGCTGCAGTGAGCCATGGATCACAATACTGCACTCCAGCCTGGGTGACAGAGAGAGACCCTGTCTCTAAAAATTAATAATAATAATTCAGTAAAATATTTCATGTATGAATTAAAATTTCCCCTTACCAATCAAAATTAATTATATTTTGTAGTTTGCATTCTTCTCTGTTGTTTCACATTTAAATACTGAACTCTGAGAAAATAATGGAATTGAAGCAACTCGAGTTCTGTTCTGGGGTTTCTACAATCATTGTGCTATCATTGTTTATGTCTAATCTACTGTTTAAACTCAGGACTATGCAGCGCCATAGGCGCTAAAGATGCCACTTGGCCCCAAAGCTCTAGCAAAAGCTGTACACACCATTAAGAACTCACTCCAACTTCATCACTGCCAGCGCATGGTGATAAAAACCTGACCCATGCTGGTTTTAGTACTGTTTCAAAATTCTACAAACAATACACTCCCTTACTCCCTGTACCTAGGGGGGAAACCCCTTGCACCACCCCATTCTTTAAGTCCTTGCCAATATCTATTAAACTTCTAAATGCATCGACCTTCTAATCCAGCAATTCCAATTCTTTGAACACAATGTCCTGATGTACCTACACAAGTAGTCAAGATATGCAAGAATTTCCATTGCTACATTATTCATGACAGCAAAAAAAAAGAACTGGAAAGAACTGAAAGGTCCAGTAAGAAGCAGGGGTTAAATTAATTATGCCATATCCATTCTGTAGAATCCACTCAGCATTAGAAAGAATTAGGTCAGCCTGTTTGTATTGCCCAGGAAGGGTATGATATACAGACATACTTCAGAGGTATTGCAGGTTCAGTTCCAGACCACTGCAATAAAGTGAATCTTGCAATAAAATGAGTCACACAATTTTTTTATTTCCTAGTGCACATAAAAGATGTTGGCCAGGCACAGTGACTCACACCTATAATCCCAGCACTTTGGGAGGCCGAGGCTGGTGAATCATCTGAGGTCAGGAGTTTGAGACCAGCCTGACCAACATGGAGAAACCTCGTCTCTACTAAAAATACAAAATTAGCAGGATATGGTGGCACATGCTTGTAATCCCAGCTACTTGGGAAGCTGAGGCAGGAGAATTGCTTGAACCTGGGAGGCGGAGGTTGCAGTGAGCCAAGATCACACCATTGCACTCCAGCCTGGGCAGCAAGATTGAAACTCTGTCTCAAAAAAAAAAAAAAGCTATTTTACACTATACATTATGTCTAAAAGTATACATAGCTTAATTTAAAAATACTTCATTGCTTTAAAATGCTAACAATACAGCCTGGACAACAGAGTGGGACTCTGTCTCTATAAAAAATTTTAAAAATTACCAAGGTGTGGTAGAGCACACTTGTAATCCCAGCTACTCAGGAGGCTGAGCTAGGAGGATTGCTTGAGTCCAGGAGGCTACAGCGAGCTATGATTGCCCCACTGAACTCCAGCCTGGGCAACAGAGAAGGACCTTCTCTCAATTAAAAAGAAAAAAAAGGTAACAATCATCTGAGCCTTCAGCAAGTCCTAATCTTTTCGCCTCAGTGTTGATGGCTGCCAATTGTACAGGGTGGTGGTGGCTGCAGGCTGGAGTGGCTGTGGCTATTTCTTAAAATAAAACAACAATGAAGTTTGCCACATTAATAGATTCTTCCTTTCATGAAAGATTTTTCTCTATAGCATGAAATTCATTTTATCCACAGCAGAACTTCTTTCAAATTGGAGCTAATCCTCTCGAACCCTGTACTGCTTTATCAATTAAGTTTATGGAATACTCTAAATCTTTTGTTGTTTCAACAGTTTTCACAGTATATTCACAAGTAGATTCCATCTCAAGAAACAACTTTCTTGGCTCATCCATAAGAAGCAACTCCTCATGCATTAAATTTTAACATGAGATTGCAGGTATTCTGTCCTCCCTTCAGGCTCCACTTCTGACTCTAGCTCTCTTGCTCTTTCTACCACATCGGCAGTTACTTCCTCCTCTAACATCTTAAATCCTCAAGTCATTCATGAGGCTTGGAATCAGCTTCTTCCGAAGTCCAGTTACTGTTGATATTCTGACTTCCTTCCAAGAATCACAAATCTTCTGAGTGGCATCTAAAATTCAGAAGACTTTAAATTTACTTTACCCAGATCCATCAAAGGAATCACTATCTACAGCAACTATAGCCTTACAAAATGTATTTTTAAATAATAAGATGTGAAAGTTGAAAGTACTCCTTGATCCATGGGTTGCAGAATAGATATTGTGTTAACAGGCATGAAAACAGCATTAATCTCCTTGTACATCTCCATCAGAGCTCTTGAGTGACTAGGTGCATTGTCTGTGAGCTGTAGTATTTTCAAAGGAATCTTTTTTTTCTGAGTAGTAGGTCTCAACAGTGGGCTTAAATTATTCAGTAGACCATGCTGTAAATAGATGTACTGTCATTAAGGCTTTAGTTGTTCCATTTATAGAGCACAGGCAGAGTAGATTTCACATAATTCTTAAGGCCTTAGGATCTTTCGGAATAGTAAATGAGCACTGGCTTCATCTTAAAGCTGCCAGCTGCATTAGCCCCTAACAAGAGAATCTGCCTGCTCTTTGAAGCTTTGACGCCAGGTATTGACCTCTCACTAGCTGTGAAGGTCCTAGATGGCATATTCTTCCAATAGAAGGCTGTTTTGTATCCATTGAAAATTCTATTGTATACTGTAGCCACCTTCATCAATGACCTTAGCTAGATCTTCTGGATAACTTGCTGTATTTATTTATCGGAACCTGCTGCTTCTCTTTACACTTTGGTGTTATGGAGATGGTGCCTTTCCTCAAACCTAGTGAACCAGCCTCTGCTATCTTTATACTTTCTTCTACAGTTTCCTCACCTCTCTCAACCTTCATAGAATTGAAGCCAGTTAGGGCCTTGTTCTGGATTAGTCTTTGGCTTAAAGAAATTGTATAGCTGGTTTGATCTTCTATCCAGACCACTAAAGCTTTGTCCAAGCAATAAGGCTGTTTCACTTCCTTATCCTTCACGTGTTCCCAGGAGTTTAACTTTTCATTTCCTTCAATATCTATTTTCCTTTGCATTGACAACCTGGCTAACTGGCATGAGAGGCTTAGTTTTTGGCCTGTCTCAGCTTTCAACATACCTTCCTCATTAAACTTAAACATTTCTAGCTTTTGGTTTAAAGTGAGAGACACACGACTCTGTTTTTTGCTTAAACACTAAGAACCCATTACAGGTTTATTAACTGGCCTAATTTCAATATCATTGTGTCTCAGGGAATAGGGAGGCCCAAAGAGAGAAAGAGAGTGGGGGGAACAGTTAGAACACGTACAACATTTATCCAAGTTTGCTGTCTTACATGAGCATGATTCATCGTGCCCCAAAACAATTGCAATGGTAGCATCAAAGTTCACTGATCACAGATCACCATAACAGATACAATACTAATGAAAACGTTTGAATTATTTTGAGAATGACCAAAATGTGACAGAGACATGAAATGAGCATGTGCTGATAGACTTGCTCAACACAGAGTTGCCACAAACCTTCAGTTTGTAAAAAATGCAATATCTGTGGAGTGCAATCAAATGAGGTATGCCTGTATCAGTAACTGAAAAAAGCAAGCAGTTGAACAAACTGGGAAGGGTTTCCCATTTATGTAGAAAGATAAATGTACAAACTTAGTCTGGCACAATCTATCTTCCCTTGCCGAGAAGGGTATTGGTCCGGCCAGAGGAAGGGTCTCTGCAATGATGGACAAATCGAGGTTTACTGGGAATTCTCAGCTCACCTTTCACATGTCTAGCTATAGATTAAATTGTACTAGGAACATATCAGTTACTCCCTAAATTGCCTAAGGGAGAAGAGTAACAAAGAGGAATAATCTAAGAACCTAAGTTTATTCAGATTTTCTTAGACTTTTTCAATCTTCTTTTGAAATACAGACATATGGGCCAAGTGCAGTGGTTCATTCCTGTAATCCCAGCACTTTGGGAGGCTGAGGTGGGTGGATCACTTGAGGTCAGGAGTTTGAGACCAGCATGGCCAACATGGTGAAACCCCATCACTACTAAAAATACAAAAATTAGCCAGCATTGTGGCATATGCCTGTGGCCCCAGCTACTAGGGAGGCTGAGGCAGGAGAATCACTTGAACCCAGGAGGTGGAAGTTGCAGTGAGCTGAGATCACGCCATTGCACTCCAGCCTGGGCAACAGGGCAAGACTGTCTCAAAAAAAGAAAAAAAAAAAGAAATAAAGACATATGTACTTTTTACATAGATGATATTGTAGATACACAGCAATAGGATAAAATATTTCCCTAGATGCTCAGCTTCTGATTAACGATCAGCAAGATCAAGAAACAGCAAAACAAATACAAAATGACCCTGAAACTACCAGGATATTCCAGAGCAAAATTCTTTTTTAATGTTTCAGTTCATTGCTTATGCATATACACTGTTCAAATAACATGATATTTCAAATCCGTAGAAGTCTAAAAAAGGTAGAATATCTGCCTTTAATTGTCTTTAAACTAGGCCTACTTTTAAGGACCCTAATGGGGCAGAAGATAATAAACAAAATGTTAATACCATTTAGACTAGGCCCAGAGGTTTAAAAAAAAATTTTTTTTTTACTTAGTTAATAATGTCTCTGATCCTCACTTTTTTTTCTCTATAGAAGAAATTATTTCATTTGCAGAGGTCATGCATTGGCACAGGCAGAATGGTGTGGCTGTACTTTATCACCATAAAGTCCCATATAGCCTCAGAGAATAAAATGCTAAGTTAGAGAGAGGAGACGCGATGTTCTGCATATAAATGACCTCGCTCTCTGCTTCATCCCACAAAACATTAAAATTTAAAAAGCCAAGTTCTATAATAAAGGTAAATGCAAAATGCCAAGAGAACCCTGAGGACAGAGTGTTAAAATCTTCCAGGGTGATGGGGTGGGGAGCGGTGAGAGGAGGAACATTTGAACCTGGTCTTGGAGGAGAGAAAGAAAATAGGACTGATGGACCACACGCAGGCAGCGGAAGAGGCTGGTGGCCACGTGGGTGTGCACGTGGGTGTATTTGGAGAATAGAGAGCTGGCTATGGTGGCTGAAGCAAGGTGGAAGATGATGTTGGAAAGGGACAATGGGGCCAATTTGTCAAGAGCCCTTTATGCCACAGTAAGTAGGAAATAACCTGCATCCAGCCTTCTCTCTCCTTACTTCTCCTCAGCCCTGCAACCTTAGCCTCCCAGATTCAAGCGATCTTCCTGCCTCAGCCCCTCTAGTAGCTGGGATTACAGGCACATACCACCGTGCCCAGCTAATTTTTGGATTTTTAGTAGAGTCGGGGTTTCACCAAGTTGCCCAGGCTGGTCTTGAACTTCTAACCTCAGGTGATCCACCCGCCTTGGCCTCCCAAAGTGCTGGGATTACAGGTGTGAGCCATCGTGCCTGGCCTCTGTCCCTGCTTTACCTAGCCAATGCAGTTTCTCATTAATTTTTCTGAAGCTATTACATTATTACATAAATTCACATACATGTAAGTATGAATGCATGTAATGATTACACACACATTTTTATATACAAAGAGCAGCATACTGCTTTGGTGCAATTTCTCCGGACTATGCAACATCCCTTACGCTCTCCCTGGCCTTCCTTGCTTCAACAGCTTTAATCCTGCTGTCATGACCTTTCCTGCCCTGGCTTTGCCTGGTGAACTTCTACCCATCCCAGAGCCCAGCTCAAATGCTATCTCTCGCATGAGGCCTTCCAGAAGCTCCCAATAAGCAATATATTTCTCCCTTATCTGAGCTCACATGTCATCTTTAAATGCTTTCACATTTTTTTTTTTGAATAGTGATTACATGCCTATTGTAACATTTTAAAAGTACAAAAGTGAAAAATATATCTCCCTCCTAGGCCTGTCCTCCAGTGCCCAGGCCACTTTCCCAGAGGCAACCATTGTACTAAGTTTCTCATGCATTTTTCCAAAACTATTACATTATTACATGAATTCACATGCATGTATGTATAAATGCATGCGTGTAATTATCACACACACTTTTTTTTTTCGTTTTTTGAGACAGAGTCTTGCTCTGTCTCCCAGGCTGGAGTGCAGTGGTGCAATCTCAGCTCACTGCAACCCCTACGTCCTAGATTCAAGCGATTCTCCTGCCTCAGCCTCCCAAGTAGCTGGGACTACAGGCATGTGCCACCACACTAGGCTAATTTTGTATTTTTAGTAGAGATGGGGTTTCACCACGTTGGCCAGGCTGGTCTCAAACTCCTGACTTCAGGTGATCCACCTGCCTTGGCCTCCCAAAGTGCTGGGGTTACAGGCGTGAACCACCATGACCAGCCTCATACATAAATTTTTATATACAAACTACAGCCTACTATACTTTACTCCATGATGCCTTTCTCACTTAATAATAGGTTATAAATCTTTTTCCTTATCACTAAATTTAGTTACCTACTCTTTCTAAATTCCTTCAGTACAAGACTAAACAATTCCTTCCATCATGGATAAATCTGAAAATATAAATATGATATTAAGAGGCCATGTGGTGGTCGAGACTCTTTCTCACTATACTGTATATAGAGGCAGCTTGTGGTGATCAGAGCCCTGGACTGACAGTCAGGCTTGAATCCCAGCTCTATCACTAGTTATGTGACCTTGCTCATGCCATTTAGCCTCTCCAAACTGGTTTTCTTATCTGCAAAATTAGGCATTGAACTAGATGGGTTCTCAGGCTCCTCTGAGGCTGGTAGTTCATGTTTCTGTGAACATCGATATCACATGCTGCCTCAAGAGCAGATTTGAATAGAGAAAAGGGTGAAGGAGCAACCAGACTAAAGCTCCTGCCACCAGGTGACCTTTCCCTGCTCCCAGGCTGTTGCTCACGCCTTCCTTGCCTTCCATAACCTTCCCTCTCCACCCCCAGCCTTGGCTCACTGAGCCTGGGCTCGTCAGCCAAGCTAAGCACAAGGGGCCCCAGCATGTGTCTGATTTCCAAGACTGGTCAGTAGCCCCTGTCTTATTGTTACACAAGGAAGAAGAGAATTTGGATATGTTTTCCTGGGAACATGTTCCATCCCAGTTGAGAGTCCACTGGCCTGATTGTAGAGAGAATGTGCATATGATGAACGCCTTAGAGAGTTCTCGGAAGCTTGGAGAAGTCACCAGCTTATCTGCCGACTCTCAGTAGCAGAACAACTGTGTGGCTAAGGAGGCTGAGAGACCCAGAAGTGAGTGTCGTTTGGGCTAGATGAAATCCTTCCATTCTCCAAGGCATCCCCGTGCTTTGCCGGACAAAAAGACAACCATGGGTCACATCACTCATTTGCCTCCCAAATGTCCACACTAAGGACAAAAGGTTTGGACCTTGTACAAAGCATTCCATAACCTTATTTTATTTTACTCTTTTTTAGATGGTGTTTCTCTCTTGTTGCCCAGGCTGGAGTGCAATGGCAGATCTCAGCTCACTGCAACCTCCATGTCCTGGATTCAAGCGATTCTCCTGCCTCAACCTCCCAAGTAGCTGGGATTATAAGCATGTGCCACTATGCCCAGCTGATTTTTGTATATTTTTAGTAGAGACAGGGTTTCTCCATGTTCAGGTTGGTCTTGAACTCCCGACCTCAAGTGATCTGCCAGCCTCAGCCTCCCAAAGTGCTGGGACTGCAGGCGTGAGTCACCGCACCCGGCCTCCACAACCTTAAAACAGTCAAATATCACATACCAGATGTCCATCAGGAGAGCTACTGGTATACGCCCTAAACTGGAAAGGTGCTCACTAATCATCTGCTCTCAGAAGGGTGATTTGTGACTCTAGTGAGATTATCCACAGCTCCAACATGGAGTTGGACATCCATCTTTGACACCAACACAAGTAGCGCACACAAATATTATTGACATTTTTGACACCAGGAGGCAGAATTCCAACTATGTTTCTAGCAGCAGGGACTTTCAGAAAACACACTCCTTGTAGAATTAATTTGCCATTTCTATTCATTTTTGCCTTAATTTGTCTCTACTCCTAAAATACAAGTCAAGCTGCCACACAAAATAACTTTCATAAGGTTGGGGGAAGACAATACACCTCTGTTATCATTGAATTCCTTACTCTTGTAGACAAATATTTAATAATACGGGGAAAAGTATGTGACAACATTGTTATACAGATAAAAGAAAAGCAAGTTCAAATTGGTATGTGCAACATGATCCTGATTTTTTAGTAAAAATAGAAGAAAAAAAATCTATACCAAGATTTTAACGATGCTCATATTGGTGCAATTACAAATGTTTTGTGTGTGCTTATCTATGTCTTCTGAGTTTCCTTCACAGACGTATACCACTTCTGCAATAACAAAAAAAAAGTAAAAATAAAATCTCATGATCTTTTGTAAAAGAAAATATAGGGTCAGGCACAGTGGCTCACGCCTGTTATCCTAGCACTTTGGGAGGCACGAGGTCAGGAGATCGAGACCATCCTGGCCAACATGGTAAAAGCCTGTCTCTATTAAAAATACAAAAAATTAGCCTGGCATGGTGGCATACGTCTATAGTCCCAGCTACTCAGGAGTCTGAGGCAGGAGAATTGCTTGAACCTGGGAGGCGGAGGTTGCAGTGAGCTGAGATTGCACCACTGCACTCCAGCCTGGGTGACAGAGCGAGACTCCATCTCAAAAAAGAAAAAAAAGAAAGAAAACATAAACGCATCCTGTCATTTCTTCCTGGGAAAAGGTGACATTTGCTAGTAACACTGGATAGTCACTTTCAATAAAGTATGGCCCAGCAGGACTGGGTCAGGATTGACCCGAACTGATGAAATCACCTGTACAAGTTCAAGACCCCGACCCTCCTGCCATGTCTGACAGAAGAGCAAGTCTCGGTCGGCCTGTAAGTTGCCTTCTCACCCATTCTTGAACTCCACAGGGCAGGGATCTTTCAGACACAACGCAATTTTTTTTTTTAAATTTGTAATATTCCAGTGATTTGGATTGTGTCCAACCCATCCTGCTCAGCCATGCTAGAAAGATTTCTAGGAGACTAAGATCCTAGGAATATTGGTTTCTAGGGTCCCACTATAATGATTTATGGGAAATTCTTTCCTTTTATCATTAAGACCAGAATAGTGAAGTTGGTTGAAATCTGGAAGATCATCTTCTAATCCTGCCCCCAAATTTCAGTCATCTCATAACCATATTTAAACTATTATTTACTTGATATATTTTAAAAATCAACTCTAAGTGAACTCACATGGCCTTTTCCTAATTAAATAGATGAAATCATAGATTTGATTGTCACTTATAATTTTTTCTGAAAACAGTCAAAGAAATATATACCCATTAAAAACATTTTTTAAATGCTTGCCCTAAAAACATCTTGTTTCCCACCATCAGTACACACATTGTGCTTGGGGAAATAAATATCCAATCCAACAATTCAATCCTCAAAGTTTTCAGAGAAACTGACACTTAGAGAAATAAACCTCTTGCCTAAAGACTCATATTTTTGTGAAAAGTCCTTATGTTTTTATTTTTTTGTTTCCTTTTTTTGAGATGGAGTCTTGCTCTGTCACCAGGCTGGAGTGCAGTGGTGCAATCTCTGCTCGCTGCAACTTCTGCCTCCTGGGTTCAAGCAATTCTCCTGCCTTAGCCTCCGGGGTAGCTGGGACTACAGGCATGGCTACGTTTTTTGCATTTTTAGTAGAGGTGGGGTTTCACTATATTGGCCAGGCTGGTCTCAAACTCTTGGGCTCAAGCAATTCACCTGCCTTGGCCTCCCAAAGTACTGGGATTGCAGGCGTGAGCCACTGCGCACTGCCTAAAAACTATTTTCTTAAAAGTATCAAAGAGCTAAAAAAAAATAGGAACTATCAGGCCAAAACCTAAGCATGAAAGAGAAGCCAGCGAGGTAAACAGCATTTGTCAGCTGAAAGAAATGGAGATGAAGGGGCGGAAAACGAGCTGCCGTTCCAATGGCCTCATGGGGCAAGGATGACAGAAGTCAAAGGTCAGAGTCCACCCAGGGTGGAAAAATAATGGACCCCAACATATATTTTGTTTGTTTTCTGATACAGAGTCCTGCTCTGTCACCCAGGCTGGAGTTCAGTGGCATGATTTTGGCTCACTGCAACCTCCATCTCCCAGGTGCAAATGATTCTTGTACCTCAACCTCCCAAGTAGCTGGGATTACAGGCATGCACCATCACGCCGGGCTAATTTTTGCATTTTTAGTAGAGATAGGGTTTCACCGAGTTGGCCAGGCTGGTCTTGAACTCTTGACATCGAGTGATCTGTCCACCTTGGCCTCCCAAAGTGCTGGGATTACAGGCATGAGCCACCACGTCCAGCCTCCCAATACATACATTTTAGCCAGAACCCCAAAGGGTACACCATCAGGATAAGAGTGAGTCAGAAGTAATTCCACCCCCTTCCCTATCCCAAGAAACTGGAGAGGGGCATTACCTTAGACTCTGTTTAGAGAAGGAAGGAAAGGAGGGAGGGAGAGAGGGAGGGGCAGGAAAAGACATACAGTGCTTGAAAGATTGGAGTCCACCCAGGTAACTGGCATAAGTTTTCAAAATCCTCTCTGAAGAAACACTTTTATCTTAGGCCTTGGGAAACTCATACCAATCATTTTTCTAGGCCTGTGAAGAGCCTACAAAGACAGTTCTTTTGTTCTCTCAAGGCGTGCATTACTACCTAAAGCAAGAGGGGCAAAAGGAGAAGAGAAATTGCTGCAGTGTTCAAAATTCATGGTCTCCTATTTCCCTCATTCTCAGGACTCCTGTGAGGCACCCACTCCTGACACTCCTGATGTCTCATCAGAGGAGCCTCACTGGACACACGGTGTTGCAGTCTGAAAGAAAATGGGTAGCCTTACCAGGTAGTTTTTACCAAGATAATGAATTTGCCATGGTTCTTAGCCTCACCTCACACCCTCAGAAATCTGATTCCCTCAACTAACAAGAAAGTAGCTGACATTCCAGAGTGAAACTCACTTTAACCAAGCTCACAAGATTTGCTTATACCCCAGGGTGCCAATTCATTTGCTGACCATGAGAAATGCTGCTCTAATGAGGACTAGAATACCATCAACACGGTCTGTGTACTCTTTCCCCATGGGGAGAGCTATTGGAAAGACAAACTATGATACCAAGACAACACCAAGGCATCCCTGATCAACAGGGACTCAGAGTGAAAGGAGGTGGCTGAATGATCCAAGAACAGGCTTTAGCTTAAGCCTCACCTTCTCCCCCATGGTCTTATCCATGGGATCAAAACTGGGGAAGTCCATTAGCCAAGATTCTCTCTCCACTGACAATGCATGGATGGGCACTGCCAGAATGATTCTCAAACATGCCTGTTTTCCATGGATGACTAACCCCCAACTTTCTGATTAATACATCTTCATAAAATCCAACTTCTCCGGAGGGCTCTAGTCCTCTTCATGTGCTTGGCTTCCCTAGGCTTGCGTTGGTAGCACCAAGCCTACCTGAAATTACTTTCAAGAGACAATTGTAACAGAGACTGAGATGGGAGGATCGCTTGAGGCCAGGAGTTCAAGACCAGCCTGGGCACTATAGTGAAACTCTGTCTCTAAAAAAGAAAAAGAAAAAAGAAACAAAGTAGGAATACAAAAAAACCCACTCCAGGACAGAGCATTAGCTAACCTTCTGAAATCTCAAAGTGAATTGAAATGTACCAGAGGATAATCCCCAAATGCCATCCACCTTCTCTAACCCCCTCACCACCTGTGCATGACACCCATATCTTGTAACAGTCTCGAATACCGTGCATTCATCAGAAAGCTTCCTTCTGCCCTGCCATCCCCAAAGCGCCACCCATACCACCACCCACCGACCAAAGAGCCAAGGAAGAGATTAAGAAATTTGCATTACATCAAGCAAGTCTTCACATACGGTATGCTTCGTGCATTTAAGCTTTTAAAACAAAAGAACCAGGCCAGATGCAGTGGCTCACGCCTGTAATTCCAACACTTTGTGAGGCTGAGGCGGCCAGATCACTTGAGCCCAGATGTTTGAGAGCAGCCTGGCCAACAGGGTGAAACCCCCATCTCCACTAAATATACAAAAATTAGCTGTGCATGGTGGTGCACGCCTGTGGTCCCAGCTACTCGGGAGGCTGAGGCAGGAGAATCGTTTGAACCCGGGAGGCGGAGGATGCAGTGAGTGGGAATCATGCCACTGCACTCCTGCCTGGGCCACAGAGCAAGACTCCATCTCAACAAAAAAAGAAAAAAGAAAGGAACTGGAAGAAAGAACATCACCATGGAGAGGCTCAGGAGCAGCGGTCTAGGGCAGCTGTCCTTGGATGACAGAGCTGAGTGCAATCGCTATCCCGGGTACCTTCTGGAATTTCCCCCCCCACCACCTCTCTCACCAGAGCGACTCTTTGGTAACTAGGTAACTATGCCCTCACATCTGTTTTTGTTAATTGTCTTAACCAGACCCTAACAAGGATTTTCTTAGAGAATTTTTGTTTTGTATTAAGAAATCTTAATCTTAACTAAAGTTAAATTTGAAACCCTCCCAGTGAACTCTTCCATGTTCCATCTCCCATGAGGCTTTACGAACCTAGCCCAAGGAGTGTGTGTGTGTGTGTGTGAGAGAGAGAGAGAGAGAGAGAGAAACTAGGAACTACAGGAGTGAGACCCACACCTGCCATTTTTCTAAAACAAGGTTCAAGGCAACTTCCACTATCATAGTCAGCTACCCATGGGTAAACTATGTCCCTCTTTTTTTCACCATTGTTCACATAATGATACAGAGGGGTTTGTTACTCTATCACACAAGAAGTCGTTTTCCCTTCTCCCTCCTTTAATGATATTCTCCTGGCTGAACTCCAGTGTCTTCCCAACCATGAGTCATCACTGCTATTTCTGCATAAAATAGAGTATCCTGGGCCTCTCACTTCTAAGAAGGACATAGTTCAGAAAAGTCTGATGAGATGGTAAGATCCCCACAGCACACATCTTGGTCTGAGATTATTAGAGACCCAGTTTAGGGAACCCTCCCTGTAGGGAGACAGCAAAGGAAGCAGTTCCCCAATCTATCAGTAGTGGCTGCCATTCCCACTGATAAGGATCCCCTGCAAGAAAGTCTGACCCTCGGGGTTTCAGCCAGTTGGCATGGCCAGCATCCAACAAACCTCGTCAGGAGCATCTTACCAGAAGGTCCCTGCCTACACAGAGTGAATGAAGGGTGATTAAAAAGTCCTCTCCCTACCAAACGTATCTTCCACCCTTGGAGCAGCCCTTTCTCTTGAGATTTGTTACTTAGTTGAAATGCAAATATTCTTGGAAGGTAAAGCCTTTTTTTTTTTTTTTTTTTTTAACAATTAGCTCATTTACACAAATGTGCACCCAGTCCCATTCTTTCTTCAAAGCCAGTTTTGATTAGAAGAGAAGGAAGTTAAAAAAAAAATCACCATGGTCAGGCACGGTGGCTCACACCTGTAATCCCAGCACTTTGGGAGGACGAGGCAGGTGGACAAGGTCAGGAGTGCAAGACCAGGAGTGCAAGATGCTGAAACCCCATCTCTACTAAAAATACAAAAATTAGCCAGGCATGGTGGCGGGCGCCTATAATCCCAGCTACTCGGGAGGCTGAGGCAGGGAATTGCTTGAACCCGGGAGGTAGAGGCTGCAGTGAGCCAAGATCGTGCCACTGCACTCCAGCCTGGGAAACAGAGCGACACTCCATCTCTAAATAAATAAATAATTAAATATCACCTACATACAAAAGCGAGGTGAGGATAGGAAGATATGTCTTACTGGGCATTAGTCCTATTCTCTAGCCCATTCCCAGCTAAGCGCAAGCCCACATTGACTTCACATAGCTCTGGTAGCCCAATTTCCCATGTCATCTGTGGATTATCTGAAGTGACATTAATCTGAACTCTCAACACTATCAATCATGTAATCATTCCTCACATATGTGTTGCACTCTGACGACAGGCTGGAGAATATTCTAGATTTTGCACAGAGGACGAAGTAAACTGAGGAACTCCAATCCATCCCAAGGTCAAGTGTTCAATGTATGGATGAAGATTGCCTGGGCTTGTAATATTGACCATAATGAAGATGTTAGGGAAGCATTCGGCAGTTAATTCACTTCATTTGCTATCCACCCCACAGTCCTGGGAAGTACCACTAGTCATAATTTACAAAGCAGTCGAGGCCCAGGGTAGTGAAGTCAGGGCAGTCTCCAGATTTAATCATCTAAATCATTATCTAAATCATTACTCCCATAAAACTGGGAGTTGTTTACAATGTTTTCCTGGGAAGCTGTATTTTTAAAGCATCGGATGAATCAGAAGCACAGTCCAGCTGGAGGAATACTGCTAGACAGCCCGGGGCAGCCTTCTCATACAGCTTTTCATTTTACCATCACAATTCAGGAAGGAAGGATTATGATATTATAATTCCAATTTTACAACTGAAGCAGCTTAAGCACAGAAAAAACAATCCGGTCAAAAAGTAAAACAAAACAAAACAAATCTCCTCTCTTTTTCCATTTTATTTCCTTTTCATCTCTTACAAACAAACTAACGGAACTATCAGAACGAATCATCTCATGAGCAATCATTTATGACTCCACTGTTAGCAAAACCTCTTTTGGTCTTTGTAACATCCACATGAGAGCAATCAAACAGCTAGCTATGAACCCAGTGAAACTACCTCCAAGACATCAACTATGATGCTTAAATGTCTTCCTGCATCACTTGATTTTTGCCATTAAAAATAATCAACATTACACTTTGGGAGGCCAAGGCAGGTGGATTACTTTAGGCCAGGAGTTCAAGACCAGCCCAGCCAACATAGCGAAAGCCTGTCTCTACTAAAATTACAAAACATTAGCCAGGTGTAGTGGTGCATGTCTGTAATCCCAGCTACTTGTGTGGCTGAGGCAGGAGAATGGCTTCAGCCTGGGAGGCGGAGATTGCAGTGAGCTGAGATTGCACCAATGCACTCTGGTCGGGGTGACAAAGTGACAGGCTGTCTCAAAAATAAATAAATAAATGAATAAATAAAGTTTTAAAAAATAGAAATAAAATACATGTTAAATAAATAGTTGTTTGTTCCATTCAACCTACAAAACATTATCTCTTGAGGGACTGGTGTGCTAATATACAAAGATATACATCTGAAATAAGACACAGTTCCTACTTTTAAGATGTTTACAATACAATGAGAGATGACCAACAATTACAAGGTAAAGTAAGCTGTTCATTAATTTAATGTCTGACATTCTCCATGGCAGGCATTGTTAGTTTTTTTCTCCATACCTGTGCCTCTCCTTGGCATCAGTAATAGATAATATGCAGCTTCACGCAACGGATCATGTCTGCTCTCACCCAGTATTTCTCAACTTTTTTTTTCCAACATCATCTCCTGAAGAGCATTTTTAGACGCTTTTTTTCTAATTTTCCCATCCACGAAATTGTAATACCATAAATTTTATGTCTGCATGTATGCTATATGTTTAACTGTGCTTTATACATATAAAGAATAAGATATTTTTTCTGCCTTTTCCCTCCCACAAAAGCAATATCCTTCCTTTAAGGGATGATATCAACAGCTCCCCCCATCCATGTGCCACCCCAACCCTCACCCCATTCTCCACCATGTTCCCCACACCCACCCACCCTGCCTGTTAGGAATGCATGGTCTAAGGGAATTGTTAATAAAAAGTCTATTTCCTGTTTCCCACCGTAATGGCAGCTGGGGTGGCCGTGTAACCCAGTTCTACCAATGACATTGAAGCTGATATCCATTTGGGAGGTCTCTGGGAAAACTCTTGTTTTCCTGGAAAATGAGACAGCCACTGCCAACTCAGCCTCCTTTCCACCCCAACCTTCCCATGCATCTTGAATGGAGTATGTGGCTACAAGCGGCAGCAGTCATCTTGCAGCCATGCCAAAAGACAGCAGAATGGCAGCCAGTCTCATTGAGCCACTGGCCAAGGACCAGAAACGCAGACCTCTGAACTTCCTGTTATGTGAAGAAATGAATCCTGGTCGCTTTAAGCCCTGTTGCTAGGTATTGTATAACTTGCAATTATACAATTGTTATACAAAGCATTGTTAATTGATAAGCTGTGTGTGGTGTGTCCTCTTATGATCATGAGTTTTGTTAAACCACGCCAGAAAGAAGTACACACAAAAAAACAAATGCAATCAGGAATATTACACAAATCAGACACAAGATTTCACTCATGTTTAAGAGTTAAAATCTTTTCTCTATCTTACCTCATTTACAAAAAAAAGAAAAGAAAAAAAGAGTTAAAGTCTTCTTCACTAAACAAATCAACTTTTCGAAGAGTTGTATGATATTCCAACTAATATTTGGCATTTGGAATGAACAAACTTTTAGCTATTTGGTATTACTGTGTGGAAAAATGGCCATGAAAGGATACAAGGTAATTTTCCTTTATTTTCCTACTTTACACAAAATGAACATATTTATGATTTACCTAGGAGATGTGTTTTTCAAAATATTTGAAAGTCAATTCTTTTCTAATTGAATATTTAATACACATAAGGAAAATGTGCTTTTTAAAGGATCTCTTGACTGGTAACCATGGCTCAGGCCTATAATCCCAGCACTTTGGGAGGCCGAGGTGGGTGAATTTGCTTGAGGAGTTCAAGACCAGTCTAGGCAACATGGTGAAACTCCGTCTCTACAAAAAAATACAAGACTTAACTGGGCATGGTGATGTGTGTCTGTAGTCCCAGACACAGACAGGAGGCTGAGGTGGGAGAATCACCTGAGCCCAGGAGATGGAGGTTGCAGTGAGCCATGATCATGCCACTTGCTCTCTAGCCTGGGCAACAGAGTGAGATCCTGTCTCACTAAAAGACAAAAGAAAAAAAGAATCCCTTTGGGAAATAAATGTAGAAATAATCATCTGTATTCATCACTTGAATATTTTATATTTTGCTTAAATTCTGATACTAGCTAATGCTAATTATCTCATATTTTAAAAACAGAAACCACTCACAAATTTATTTAATAAATCCAACATCACTCATTAAAAGTGGTTTTCTATGCTTATCAAGGATCAAGACCCAAGAAACTCAAAATCCCTCTAAAGCTAAAGAGCCTCTAAATTTTATTAAATAGAATTTAATTATAGACTTAGGGCTTTCAAAGCATTAGGTTTCTTTTAAAGTGTCCAAAAAAAAGCCTCATGTCTGAATCATTTTATCTAATTTCATTATTCACCTCACACCAAAAACTGACATTCTTTTAATAAAGATTATTGGCCTTTTTAATATAAAAACAATATATGCTAGTTATAGAAAAGGCAGGAAGAAATGAAAAACATTTTTAAATCATGTAATCTTATTACACACTAGACAATTTCTAACATATTTATTTACCTCCATATTCTGAATTCATGTATAAGAATATATATATATATAGGCCTTCTTATATTATAAATACAAAATATATATGTATTTTTGAGACAGGGTCTCATTTTGTCACCTTTGTCACCTCACACATTTTTGTTGAGCATTTTAGGTGGTTTCTCGGTTGCTCTATTTCTAGTAGACACCATTGTATTGAATGAAACACCTTGCACTGTTTTCTGAGGAATACTTCTTAAAAGTGGTGGAAGACTATGAACAATTTAAAGCTGATCGTTCATGTTGCTGCCCAATAACTCACAATTTTTCTGAAAAGAGGTCTTTCTAAAGTCTCCTAAAACAATTCAAAATAATACTTTAGAACAGAACATATTAAGTGGAGAGAAGAAGGGATTATTTGGCTCATTTCCCTGACTGGCTGATGATATTGCTTATAAATTGTACTTTGGCCAATATTTTGTAGGAGAAGAAAAAACTTGATTATAAAGTTTCTAAGCAAACCTTAAAGACTATAAAGGCAACTGAACTTGTTATTTATTCCGCATTTCACCTCGGTTACTAGGTTGTTAATGAAGCAGTACTTAAGAGTTGTTAAGCACTCCCAAATTGGCAAAATAAACCAAAAGTAGTTATGATTAGTAGATTAAATAATGAGCTACATGCCTGTTGAGACATAAAACCAATCACGACCAAAATTTTTTTTTTTTTTTGAGACGGAGTCTCGCTCTATCGACAGGCTGGAGTACAGTGGCGCGATCTCAGCTCACTGCAACCTCCACCTCCCAGGTTCAATCAATTCTCCTGCCTTAGCCTCCCGAGTAGCTGGGACTACAGGCGCACCATGCCCAGCTAATTTTTGTATTTTTAGTGGAGATGGGGTTTCACCATGTTGGCCAGGGTGGGCTCGATCTCTTAATCTCATGATCCGCCTGCCTCGGCCTCCCAAAGTGCTGGGATTACAGGCGTGAGACCCTGCGCCCGGCCCACAACCAAATTTATAAAGGAAGGAGCACTAACACTTAAATTCCAAATAGCTCGAATGAATGTAGGGAAATAAAAAGAGTATGATCATTTCAGTCTTCCAAAGAAAGGACAGGTAACTCAGAGGAAGCTTGAGGATAATACAACTTCACAAGGTTGGTTGGTCACAGCTCCAAAAAAAAAGTAGATATAAACTTAGGCTGAAAACACTGGTGATTTTTTTTTTTTCCTTGAACACAATTGTATCATGTAGTTTTTATTTTTATTTTATTTTTTCTTGAGACTAAGTCTCACTCTGTTGCCCAGGCTGCAGTGCAGTGGCATGATCTCGGCTCACTTCAACCTCCGCCTCCCGGGTTCAAGCCATTCTCATGACTCAACCTCCCAAGTAGCTGGGACTACAGGCAAGAGCAACCACACCCAGCTAATTTTTGTATTTGTAGTAGAGACTGGGTTTAACCATGTTGGCCAGGCTGGTCCTGAACTCCTGACCTCAGGTGATCCACCACCCAGCCTCCCAAAGTGCTGGGATTAGAGGCATGAGCCACCATGCACGTCTACCATCTAGTTTTTAAACAGAAACCACAAGCACCTAGCCCATGCTAGAAGAGAAACTTTAATTTTTTCTTCCATATATGCATGTGACGGGTCTTTACTGGGTGACATATTAAGTGGGTAGTACTTGGGGAAATCCAAAACTATTAGTTTGGGGTTTGAACTTTTGATCCAAGTTTTATACATAGAACCCTCCTGCTGCATCCTGAAAACTTTTCATGTGTTTTCATAGCTCTAGAATGTAATAGAAACACTACCACAATCTACATTTCAATTGCTTTTCCTGAAATGTAGAGGATGAAAAAAAAAAGACAGCTATAGGACTCAGAGAAAATACCCATAGTTGCCTTTCATTAATTCAAATGATCCTTTAAGTTATTAGCTGAATTTCTATTCTATTAAAAAGCAATGTTTAAGCTTCTTTCTATAGATTTTGCATATCTTGGAGGGAAAACACTGGGATGATGGCAATTTTAATACATAAAAACTTAAAAGATGGCCGGGCGTGGTGGCTCACACCTGTAATCCAAGCACTTTGGAGGCCAAGGCGGGCGGATCACCTGAGGTCAGGAGTTCAAGACCAGCCTGACCAACATGGTGAAACCCCGTCTTTTAAAAAACAAAAAAAACTTACAAGACTTACAAATAAGATCTATACAAGTATATTTGACTTAAAAAGGCATATGCCATATTTGCTACAACGAATATCCATTACTATTATATTTTTAAAGTCGATAGTATTACAGCTATTTCTCTGATATTGCCAGATGTTCTGTGTATAGGAATATAGTGACAATATTGTTTTGGCACATATAGGAAATTGTGGTATTGTCAATATGTAAGGGTTTTCTGGCTGTTCCCCTCCTATTTCCTGTATGTGCCTCCAGCCCTCTCCTACTTCCTTATCACATGAAGAAGAAGACAGAGAAAGACTATTATTGATATAAATTTCAGCAAGTTACTGCCAAAGAGTGAAGCATGAGTAAAATCACATTTTATCAAGAAAAAGTATACCGAAGGGGAATTTTAGACCCCTTAAAGGTTTTTGTAGTTGATCTTACATCATTTAAATTTGACTCTACATATATTGGGTTTCCTTTTCCTTGTTAGAAGGACTCATCACGGGCATTCTTGTGCTTCTCAGTCCCAGTTGAGCTCATTTTCAGCTCCCAACTGAACAAAGACTGGTAGAATTTTTTTTGTGACAACTGAGAAAAAACAAATGCAAGAAAGGGAGAAAAAGGTTCATAGTAAGGGTTGTATATTAGAGGTTCTCAAGCAGGCGACAGCTGGACCTGGAGGGAAGACAAATGAAAAGTAGGGGTCCTGCCTGAAAGAAAGGAAAAGCATCAAGGAAGAGATGTGTGCCAGCCCGTTCTCTGCATGGGCAACTAGGCTGCTAGACATCATGACCTGGCAGGGGAAAAACATCTCCAGGAGGTGAGAGGAGTAGGGACTTTGCTACCAGCCTTCGATGTACATGTAATATTTGTGTTTTGAGGGCTGTGACTGGGGTCGTATGATGCATTAAAATAGATATCGAAATTTGCAGGAAACCTAGTCATGAATGTGCAATAATTAAAATGGTTATAGAAGTTAAGACACACTGATTACAGGAATGTATTTGTTATGGGTTTTCCCTTTCTACCTCAAAGACGGATTTCCAATTTTGATGCTATCCCATACCAAGAGAACCTTGACTAACAATGTGTTTAGTCAATTTCACATCCTTTTAATCTGGAGGGATGAAGATGGAGTAGGTTTCTTTCTCATCCTGTGTCATTCCGCTGTATGACCGTGACATGAGAATGTGGGCTCATCTTACCACTCTCTGCAGGGTTAGCTAATTTAAACAGATGGGTTTGGGGTAAGTCTCCATACCCTGCCTGACACCACAGTCTGGCAGGATAGGAAATTAACAAAGTCATGAGCTTTCAGCTGAAAACACCCAGTTCCCCAAGTTGCAGGTCAGATACCCACTAATAGAAGATGACCGACTGGGCTTCAGTGATCGAAAGGCTATACAGGAAAAAACTATCTTCAGAGTCATCAAAGCCCAATCAGATGTTCAGCTTCAGATAGGAAAACTACATCTTACACTCAGAAGTGAGCATGTTACCCATCGGCTAATGCTAATGCCTTTCGCCCCTAAAAGCAGCCGGGCTGGGTAGCCAGTACTTTGCTTAGGGGCATCAGCTGACCCCACACCACTCACTATGCTCTAGAGTTGACCAGATCATGATTTACAACCTGCTTGCATTTCTTTTTCTTTTTCTTTGAAACTGAGTCTCACTCTGTTGCCCAGACTGGAGTGCAGTGACGCCATCTCGGCTCACTGCAACCTCCGTCTCTTGGGTTCAAGTGATTCTCCTGCCTCAGCCTCCAGAGAGCTGGGATTATAGGCATATATGCCACCATGCCCAGATAATTTTTGTATTTTTAGTAGAGACGGGGTTTCGGCATGTTGGCCAGGCTAATCTTGAACTCAGGTGATCTGCCCGCCTCAGCCTCCCAAAGTGCTGGGATTACAGGCGTGAGCCACCGTGCCCAGCCCTGCCTGCATTTCGTGCGCCACCCAAGGCATCACAAGCTGATAAGACATTAAAGTGGCATCTTGAGAGACTGCTTTCCCAAATGGGAACCACTCCTGGCTTCAGGCGTCAGAATTCAGAACTAAGGATTTAGAGCATTAATCATATATTATCTGAAGAAAACAATCTCTAGACCCACATGCTCTTCATTTTAAAGACCTGATGCTATAAAGCTACACATGTATCTGCCATCTTATCCTCATTTCAGTCATCAATCAGAGAATCAGCATTTCTGTCTTTAGGGGCTTAATCTGATGTCAGTAATAACCAGAACTTCCTCTGCAACCCTCCCTCAGCTAAGGCCGGAGCTCCTCCCATGAGGCCTCTGGATCCCTGAGAGTCCATTAGTGGGTTTTAGAGAGTCCTTATATCCCCTAAGACTGTGCGGCAAATGTTCATGTCCCTTTATGAGAAAGTCTTTGGCTCTCATTAGACTGTCAAACGAATCTGTGACCAAAAAAAGTGATTAGAAAACATTGCTCCAAAGCATAAGCCAATCAGTCCATGAAAAATCCTGTTGGGTGGTGAATAGAACAGTCAGCGAGTGCTTGTAGAAGGAGGTCTGACTTCAGGCGTTAGACCCTTGCACATCCAACAGACCCTGTGAGTTGCACCTCCAGTGTTAGGATGGGTTGTTAACTTATCCTTGATTTACCACGTCGTGTCTCAAGAGATTAGAGGCTCTGATGATGGAGAATGCAATTAAAGTAAAAGAATCATCCCCACTGTGAGAAGAGCACAAGACATTGAAGGCTATTTGAAAGCTATTACAATCACTAAAACTCCAAAGCTAGGTGAAGCCGATAATCTCAGAAACTTGGCTTCTGCTACTGTGATGTCATTCACTTTCAATACGTTCACTTTATGAACTTTATGATATAATGTTGTTAAGACATAAGTCTAATTGTTATTACTATTTTGAGTGCTGAGTTCTGTATGTAAAATATATTTCACCAAAAAATATACTTTCTTTTCTTCTTTAACATAATGTTATCATACAGTAAGGTCCAGAGTGTTTTCTGTACACAGCACTCCCATAGTCTACTACGAGTTTAATAAACACCTCCCAATATCTGAAATGCTACTTTCAATTGGTTCAAATGCTGGACAAAATTGTTTAACTGTGGAAGAGAATTTTGTGCCACAAACTATATTCCTTTAAGGAATATCACAAGTACGGCTTCCTGGGTTTTGCTGTTTGTTTCTATAACAAATAAAAAACTTGTCCCTCTTGGCTTTCTTTGTTTTCACTTCCCTTTCACATTGTAAATCCTTCAATTCTGAGCCTTCAGGTAACAGCTTCACCCACAACACACACACACACACAAACACACTCACACACACTCACAGATATACCTTCCCTGCACAAAACCAAACTGTTGCCTTTATTCCACTAGTGTTTCTCAAAGTGTAATCTGCAGACCATTCACACCGGAGTCTTCCTAGGGTGGGAGGATTTCTTAAAACTGTATATTCCTGCCAACCTCCAGGACCCACCACATCCAAATGCGTGGAGATGGATCATGGATGCTAAATTAGTGAACTCATCCCCGACTCATCCAGGTGATTCTTAAACACACTAAAACTTGGGAAATGTTGCTTTAGAAACATCATTTCCTTTCTGGTTTCAGCCCCTATTTTTTTGGGGTCAAAATGGAGCAAGTTTCTTATCCATCTTGTTCACCTCTGACATCAGCGTCTCCTTGTCTCTTCCTAAGAAACCTTCTCTCCCCTCTCTCTGGCCTTTGATGGTAGCTTTTCTCTGGACTATTTCTCAGTCTTTGCAGTCTACTTTAGCAAGTCCTCAGACACAGCTACTTACTTCTTCCTCTTCCTTAAGCTGCTCTAAAGAAACCCTCTTAACACCCACAGCCCACACTGCCTAGCTCCAAGCTCCCTTTACAAAACCCTGCCCAGGGATTCACAGTAATATCTATAGGTTAAAGGTAAGCCCCATGCCGTTCACAAAACTCATAGCCTCCCTCTTACATATTAAAACTGCTCAAGATCACTTACTAACAGGTGTGCTCCAAATTTCTTAAAAGGCACATACACCACTAGTACAATAAATGAAATAAAAACAAATTCTATTATTTCACCATTCAAACATACCTAATGCTGTCATTTTTTTTACGGCTTACATTTAATTCTTATTCATAACAAAGTCAGAATGTAATTAAAATTTTTAATCCTGCTTTTCTAAGCTAATATCATATCAAATATATTTTCATAACTATGATTTTTAATGACTTTAAAATCTCCCATGGGCTGCACGCAGTGACATGCCTCTAATCCTAGCACTTTGGGAGGCCAAGGCAGGAGGATCACTTGAGCCCAGGAGATGGAGACCAGCCAACAACAAAGTGAGACCCCTCTCTCTACAAAAATTTTAAAAAGTTAGCCAAGTGTGATGGCACACGCCTGTGGTCCCAGCTACTTGGGAGGCTAAGGCAGGAGGCTCAAATGAGCACAGGCAGTCAGGGCTGCCGTGAGCTGTGATGACACCACTACACTGCAGCCTGGGTGACAAAACAAGACCCTGTCTTAAAAAAAAAAAAAAATCTTACGGAGTTAATGTTGCCAGAACCCATAATGCTTAGTGTTTAAGTTATTTTCAGATTTTGCTGCTATAAATTATAAACAGTGAATATGTTCATGCATGTTATTTCTTTCTTCTTTGAATTATTTATTCAGAATAAATTCCCAGGGGTGGAATGAATGGATCAAAGTGTATGAATACTTTAATGGCTCTTGGTACATATTGTCAAATTGCTATATTTGTATTTTACACAGTTCCTCAGTAGCATACTAGTAAATGTTTAACAACAGGCTTGCCCACCTCCCCCCCGAAAAAAGATGGGGAGCCTGACTGATTGTGTTCGCTGATTTTCACAGTGTAAATACTTCTACCACAGCCAATTTCAAGCCACCAATGTGGCCTTGCTGAACGCAAAATTGAAAAGAGATGCTCAAATAGCACATTTGCTATGTAAATAGCATTTCCATCATACAGATAAAGAGAAGTCAATAGCTTTACTGGCTTGGAAAATTTCCCAAAATATTACAATCAGCACGCACCAGCAAGCCTGTTCTAGAACACCACTGCAAATATCTCCCTTGATATTTTCCAAGAGTACATCTTTTTTTTTTTTCACTAGAATCATTGAAAATTCACCCTGTTCCCATCTGTGTGACAAACAATGAGCATGCTTTTAGGTCAGCAGATGATGCAAATAATGAATAAAACCTAATGCAAAAAAAAACAAAAAAAGCGGGGACAGAGTGGGACATCTAACTCCTGTCTGGGTTGAATAATTCTGTCTATCACCCTCAAGCATTCATTTTACGGTGCTTTTTTCCATGAGATCATGTATACATCATTTATTTACTCTAACAAGGCACTGAATGGATGACTGTGTGTAGTTGTCACGGCAAATATGATGAGAACCGTATCCTTTATTTCTTAACCACTCTCTTCCTTGGTTTTCTTTTCTACGAAATGGGGAAGAGGTCACTGCTGACTTCGGTTTTACTGGAAACTGAGTGCAGAGATAAGAAAGGTTCAACTTAGGCTCTAAGAAGCACTTGAACATTCCGTAATGCTCTGGAAATTTATTCCAAAAGCAATTCATTAGTATTCTGTTTTGCCAGAAAAGAATGTGATGTGGCCCTTTCTCCCTTGAAAGGAACTTCCCTTCTTTGGGTTCCCCCGGAGTATACAACACTTTAGTTTGGTTTTTTTTTTGTTTTTTGGTTTTTTTTGAGATGGAGTTTCGCTCTTGTTGCCCAGGCTGGAGTACAGTGACACGATCTTGGCTCACTGCAACCTCCGCCTCCCAGGTTCCAGCAATTCTCCTGCCTCAGTCTCCTGAGTAGCTGGGATTATAGGCATGCGCCACCATATCCAGCTAATTTTTGTAGTTTTAGTAGAGATGGGGTTTCACCATGTTGGCCAGGCTGGTGTTGAACTCCTTACTTTGTGATCTGTCCGTCTCAGCCTCCCAAAGTGCTGGGATTACAGGCGTGAGCCACCGTGCCCAGCCAACACTTTAGTATTTAAATTAATGGCACCCTATGTTTGCATGTTAAAATGTAGGCATGGCTGAGCTAAACAGCCTCACACCCTTGACCCAGTCACCCCACTTCCAAGAACTCATCCCAAGGAATATATTCAAAACAAAGGAAAACACTTTCTGCGTGAAGATACTAATCACAACAGAGAGTAGATCAACTTGCCTCATTTCAGCACTTATTCAACTTATGGTTTTAGGGGCCCTGGTAGGAGAGCTCTGGATTCTTGGTTCCTAAATCCCCATCTGTAAAATGATCACTTTTCAAGTTGTCTTAGGGCTTGTATTTTTTAATCACACAGACTCCTGGACCTCATGCCAGGGCTGGGGTATGAGACATGGGATTTCAATTTCTTAAAATCTCCCCAAGTGGTGTTGATGTCCAGCCAGCTTTAGGAAACACTATTCCACACTGAAACACCAGACATATGACCGCCATCTCTGAACAACTGTCCACATCTGGGAAACAGTATGACAACTTCTTGTGCAAGTCGTCAAAAGGTTGTTCAGGGCCTTCAAGCAGTTGCTAGAGTCAAATGGCTAAAGAGCCACAGAGAAGCTGTAGGTTTCCGGTGCCCTTCAACCCCCCTGGGTCATCCTCTCCATCTCTGACACCCTCCTGCTCTCATTGCCCGCCCCAGCCCCCAACACTGTCATGCTGCCTCCCAGCCTCCACCTGTGCACCCAACCCTGACTTGTGCCCATCCCTTTTCATACACGAAGCTCCAGAGTCTCCTCCCTTCAGACACCAGTGAGACTCTAGAAGGAAAACTCTCACCGTCTGACTCAAGTCATCTGCACATAATTGAGAATGCCCTGCACAATTAACACGCCAGGTGGATTTTCATGTTTTTAAAGGAGGCTTTTAATCCAAAAAATATTTCTAACCTAGAAAGTGGAATGGGGAAGCAGGATGCTTTTTAATCTTGGCTTTCACCCAGATCCAAGCATCCTGAACCCAAATAAGTACTCATTGCCACAATGATCCCCACTCCTAAGCAGAAATGGATTTTTAGCTGTGCTTCGCTAGCACTAAAATTAACACATTGTAAGGTAAAATAAATTTAAACTTGGCAAGGAAGAAAGGGCACACTCTCTGCCTCTAATGAAAAGCACCTCTAGAATTCCACCCCAAGCATTCAGAGAGCAATATCAACCAAAGAGGCCCACAAGTAATGCGGCGGATACTCAGAGGAACTCTCTTAAAAGCTGGAGAAACTGTTACAGAAAGGCTTCAAATAGCAGTTTCCAAGCTTGTTTTCCTTTTTTTCATATGAATTATCACTAGAAAAACACCCAACCCCTGTGCCTTATCCATATTTGGTGCTCAAAAAACGTGAATTCCCAGCCTCCACCTGTCACCCCTACTTTTCCTGGAAAGGAATGCGGGATTAGGGCAGTCAGCTTGCAGCTTTCTTGCTCCCAAGCTAGGGATCATAACACCTTCATTTGTGTTAATAGCCACGTCCTTAATAAGAATCATGAGAGTTGCATCTATTGAGAGATTTTTTTTTTAATCAGGCACTAGGCTACATCCTTTACATATTTTTATCTCATTTGATTTTTACAACAATCCTCTGAGTTAGGTATTTTCAGTTATTATTACTGTTATTAGAGTTATTTTATGAATTTTTTAAAAAACATCTGAACACTGAAGAAGTTACTTGTCTGAGGTTCCCACAGCCCAGGAACGATAAAATGATAGAATGAGGATTCAACACAAAACGATCTGGCTCCAAAGTTGGGTTCTCATGCACCCACCATGCTGTATGTTTGTTATTCTATGAGTTCAGATATTTTATGGTCCAGAAAAAAAAAGTATCTGAATCATTATGATCTACTGACTCTCTAAAGAAATGTCTGGAAAAAGAACAGAAGCATATCCGTGCCGTCGCATTTAGACATGAAAAGAAAGTAACACATATTTCATGGAATTTGGGGACTGGCTTTTGAGGAACAGAGACTTGTTTATCATTCATCAACCAACTCATCCTCCTAAGAGGAAGGCCACTTTAATTCACAGATATCAAAGGGCCTCCTTAAAATGTAGAAAGCAGAGGTGGAGGCCTTACCAGTACTCGGAGATGCACGAACCTTTCTCTGCATAAACGATGTCCTAAGGGAAGGCAGTAGAGGATGAGTGGAGGCCCACAGACAGGTTTACAGATGCAGAAAGCAGCCCCAAGAGGGAAGAGGTCAAGCTCCCTCTCATGTGGAATTCTGCTAGTGCCGTGAGCCGAGGAGACGCAGCCAAAAGGCAGAAGGAGACCAGTGACTAATGAATGGGGTCACTTTTCCCCAGTGCCTGCAAGGTCCTCCCTTTTGTGTCCACACCCTAACTGTCTAATCTGATTTCCTGCAATGTGTAAAACAAACTGTCTCCTCCTCTTCAGCGTCTCTTCAACTGGCCTAGTCATCTCCACATCAGTGTCACCTTTGTGCCTTTACCCACAAAGTCCTCCCAGTCTGAAATCACCTTCCCCTTCTCCTTCTACCAACACTTTGCGTCCTTCCAATGCCCAGATCTTCCCGACAACTCCAGTTTGCCCCCAGACCCCCTCCCTGGACTTTATATAGCTCTTCAAGCCTGTGCCGCCCCGCTCGTCACTGAATTCTCATGTTGCCTTGCTTCCTAAATTTTACTTCTTATCCCGACTACTAGCTTATAAGGTCCTTCAAAGTAGAGATTTTTAAGATAGTTCTCTTATATCCTCCACAGCACAGCTAAGAACCAATAAGGGATCACCAACTACTTGTTGCCTGCTTGAATACTTTGGCAGCAACTTTCGTTTAGTAAATCCCCTAAAACCGGTGATTTGCCAATCTTTGTTTAGTTACGACTCAGGTTACTGATTGGTATCTCACAGCACATCTCCAAATCAAACCACCTTGGAAAAAAATTAATTTAATTTAAAAATACATGTTATACATCATATAGCCCTTTCGGGAAATGGACATGAGCATTGGCAACAGGTGAAAAACACAGGCTACAAATTCCAGATTGAAATCTACATCATTTAGATTTCGGTTCTGTTTCTTTTCTGAACTAGATAACTTTAAAATTCATGTCTGCACTACTTAGAGACTCTTTAGATTCACTTCATGAAACCTTGGGTAATATTTAAACTACCCATACAGTTGAGCTCAGTCATAGTCACAGGCATATTTATTCTCTAGGAGAATATCTGGAAAATCAAAAAGCCAACTACTGTAACTTTTAATGTTTCAAAAACTGTACACATCTTGTTAGGACGCTGGTGAGGGGTGGTGAACATCAAAGCAACCCCCGTCCCGTCCCCCTATAAATTGGTTCTACACCTTACGCCAGGTGGAACACAGTCATTAGGATGTTTAACCTAAAGTAAAAGCTAAATAAACTTAGAAGAATTCCTTTTGACACCAAAGAAATACATTTAAAGAAGCCAAACCCTTACCTGTTGCAGAATGCCGAACGAATTTCTTGACAGTAAAATGACTCCGGAAATCAAATTTGTTCAGCAAAAAGGAGTGAAAACAAAAGCAAGCGCAAGCCTTTTCCCTGTGGCTGATTTCCTCCCAGGATCAACCTTTCACTCGTTCCCAAGAATATTAAGGGATTCACACTAGAACAACCGAAAATGGAAGAGCTGGGCTGGCAGGGAGTCCACCCCGAGATGGTTGGGTTTAGTGTGCGTGAGGCCGTAGAGCAATCCGAATGTTACCAAAGAGATTAGCAAGTTCCTGTGCATAAGTCAATTTCCTGTAGCCGGCTTTTCCGCAGAGGGGGTTTCATTTGTGTGGGTTTAGGGGGGTGTGTGTGCACGTGCATTTCTCTCCACGAGAATATGAAACTTCCCCAAATCAGAGGCAGGATAAGGCCTTTGCTGCGAGTTTAATTTATCCCCCACCCCACCCCGAGACCGCACTTCTCTCTCCCTTAGCCCCATTTTCCTCTAGCAAATCCCTACATAAAACTGAAGAAAAGAAGACTGAAAAGTCCAAATGATTCCTCATGAAAGTAAAATTACAAAAAAAAAAAAAAAAAAAAAAAAGGCCATGCCACTGACCAGTCTTGGTTCATTTGAGCTTAGGAAACAGCACCTGAGACCTTTCCCCGAATCAGCTGGGGGAAAACAGGTGGGTTGTCCGCTTTCCTTTGTTTCGTTAAAGACTAACAAATAATAACTTGCAAAGAACAGATGCAGCCTTAGTGAGAGTTCAAGCAGCCCCCGCCATGTGTTCACACCTGTATGGACTGGCACCTGGGCCTGGGAGGTACCTGATGAGTTGTTTTTTCAGACTCTCAGAGTTTCATTATTTGCCTAAAAACACAAGTTTACTTGCTTTGTCCTTCTGGGCAATCCAGATGTAGAGACCATCTGCAACTACTTAGGTTACGGCTAAATGCCTGACCCAACAAATTGAACTTTCACAATGTGGTCACCACCCCTTCTGCCCCAAATCCCTGAATAACTGTAGATGCTACTGCTCATGATGACAGCTTGGTCAAAATGTCTGCCGGCCGTAAGGATAAAGTCAACTCCATACAAGTCAACGCACATTTACAGAGACCCTGCTATGTGCAAGATATGGTGCTCAGTGCTGGGGTTGGGGTGGGGACACACACAGACTCGGGGTCCTGCCATGTGCCTGACTCTGTGCAGGGAAGAAAAGCACAAAGACGAAGGGAGACATATTCCCTGTCCTCACAGCACCCAAATCCCAGGGGAGTTAGGGCGAAACACATAGAAAATATTCAAATAAATGCAATCAGGCTGGGCATGCTGGCTCACACCTGTAATCCCAGCACTTTGGGAGGCCGAGGCGGGTAGATCACCTGAGGTTGGGAGTTCGAGACCAATCTGACCAACATGGAGAAACCCAGTGTGTACTAAAAATACAAATTAGCTGGGCATGGCGGCACGTAGTGCCAGCTACTCAAGACGCTGAGGCAGGAGAATCACTTGAACCCAGGAGGCGGAAGTTGCAAGGTTGCGGTGAGCCAAGATCAAGCCATTGCACTCCAGCCTGGGCAACAAGAGCAAAAGTCCGTCTCAAAAAAAATGCAATCATTCCAAATGCTGGGAACTATTACAAACAAACCAGAGAAGAAGCAGAGTGAGACGGCAGGTCAAGGAGGGCCTCTTCGAGAAGCTGACATTTAAGCTGAGACTTAAAGCCTTGTCTCTCAGCACTGGCTGGAAATTAGAATCGTCTGAGAAACTTTAAAAAAAATCAATGCCCGACAGAAAAAACAAATAGCGCATGTTATCACTTACATGCGTGAGCTAAAACATTTGAACTCGTAGAGATAGAGTGGAAAATAGGTAAGAGACTGGGAAGGGTGAGTAGGGGGTAGGAAGGAAGATAAAGAAGTGGGTTAAAGGGTAAAAACACACAGTAAGATAGCAGGAATAAATTCAATCTTTGATACCGGAAGAGGAGGACTATACTTTTAAAAACGTATCACCAGCCTGGGCAACACAGCAAGACCCTGTCTCTACTAAAAATGCAAAGTATTAGCTGGGCATGCTGGCACATACCTGTAGTCCCAGCTACTCAGGAGGCTGAGGTGGGAGGATCACACTTGAGCCCAGGAGTTCAAGTTTACAAATGAACAGTGAGTTATGATGGCACCACTGCACTCCAGCCTGGGTGACAGAGCAATACCCTGTCACTTAAAAAAAAAAAAAGGTGCTGTATTTATTGTCATATAAAATTAACCAAAAAAAAAAAAGGTACTATCCTACGGTGATGAGCACCTTAAGTACCCTGACTTGATCCCTAGGCTTAGATTTGCCTTTTATTTTATCAGTGCATCAGCCCCACACTCAGAGATTCAAGTGTAATTGGGCTGCATTGGGACCGGACATTGATATTATTTTAAACTCCTTGGATTATTCTAAAGTGCCGCTGCCGCTTTAATGGATGAGAAGGAGGTAAGAACATTCCAAGCAGAGGCAAATAGAACGTGCAAAGGCCCTGAGGTGGGAAGGAGCTTGGCATGTTCAAAGAAGTGAAAGCAGATGACTGTGTCTGCAGCATAGCTGTAGAGGGAATCAATGGTACAAGATGAGCAATTTTTTTGTTTTTTCAGACGGAGTTTCGCTCTTGTTGCCCAGGCTGGAATACAATGGCACGATCTCAGCTCACCGAAACCTCCACCTCCCGGGTTCATGCAATTCTCCTGCCTCAGCCTCCCAAGTAGCTGGAATTATAGGCATGCGCCACCACGCCTGGCTGATTTTGTACTTTTAGTAGAGATGGGGTTTCTCTATGTTGGCCAGGCTGTTCTCGAACTCCCGACCTCATATGATCTGCCTGCCTCAGCCTCCCAAAGTGCTGGATTATAGGTGTGAGTCACCTCGCCCAGCCAAGGTGAGCATTCTTATCAATAGACACACAATTACCAAGTTCATAAGATTTTCACATGAACCCAAGTGTCACTTTGTTAATTCATAGTAAGAACTCAATCTGCCAGCTGAGATCCTTGAGCCTTCTGAAGAGCACATTATCTTCTAGAAGATCCTCTGTGGGAGGCCAGGCACAGTGGTGGTTGCTCACATCTGTAATGCTGAGGAGGGAGCATTGCTTGAACCTAGGAGTTCGAGACTAGCCTGGGCAACATAATGAGATCCCATCTCTACAAAAATACAAAAATTAAGCGACCATGCTTGTAGTCCCAGCTACTCAGGAGTCTGAGGCAGGAGGATTGCTTGAACCCATGAAGCTGAGGCTGCAGTGAGCTGTGATCCACCAGCACACTCCAGCTTGGGGACACAGCAAGACCTGTCTCAAAAAAAGAAGGAAAGAAAGTACAGAAAGAGAGAGAGAAAGAAAGGGAGAGAGGGAGGGAGGGAGAAGGGGAGGGATAGGAGGGGAGGGGAAGGGAGGGGAGAGGGAGGGAGGGAGAAGGGGAGGGATAGGAGAGGAGGGGAGGGGAGACAGAGAGAGAGGGAGGGAGGGAGGGAGAGAAAGAAGAGAGAAAGAAGAGAGAGAAAATCCTCTGTGGAAAGCCAGATCTCCAACATGATGTCATCAGCTGAGCAGAACATAAGCTTGTGGATACTTTATTTACTTCTGGTTTTGTTCATCAAATGATTTAGAGCATCTTGCAAAACTACTTACACCTTAGCAAAATGAAACAATTAAAAACAAGAAATCTGAAAATGAGGCCAAGAGAAGGGAAGACAAAAATTACACTAAAACCAGGGGTGAGGTTAACACAGAGAATGCATGCCATGTGGTTCTACGCTCTTCAGACACTGGCATGAGGCAGGAAATACCACCACACAGAAAACCCATTGCTTGCGGGAGAAACACTAACACACAGCTCAGAATCATGAGATCTTCCTGGCTCCCAGTGCTGAGATTAAAGAGAAACTTTGCCCCTGGATTCCCATAGAGAAGACAACACCGGCGAAGTGAAACATCACATTTAGACTAAATGCAGCCAGCCACAAGTGGATGAAGTGGTTCCTTACATTTTTCCTCCATGTATACTTACTGCATCTCACCAAAGAGTTTACTAAAATTAACTCTAGGGCGTGCAGCAGGGAGCGTGCAACAGAGTGTGCTACCCCACAACACCGCTTTGATGTTCCAATTTTATCCAGAGATGAAAAATGACTTCATGGGCCAGGCTCAGCGGCTCATGCCTGTAATCCCCATACTTTGGGAGGCCAAGGCGGGCGGATTGCTTGAGCCCAGGAGTCCAAGACCAGCCTGAGCAACATAGCGAGACCCAGTCTCTAAAATAATAATAATAGGCCGTGTGTGGTGCCTCACACCTGTAATCCCAAAACTTTGGGAGGCTGAGGAGGGTGGATCACTTGAGGTCAGGAGTTTGAGACCAGCCTTGCCAACATGATGAAACTCCATCTCTACTAAAAATACAAAAATTAGCTGGGTGTGGTGGCACATGCCTATAATCCCAGCTACTCGGGAGACTGAGGCAGGAGAATAGCTTGAACCTGGGAGGCAGAGGTTGCAGTGAACTGAGATCACACCTCTGCACTCCAGCCTGGGCAACAGAGTGAGACTCCAGCCTAAATAATAATAATTATTAATAAAGAAAAATGACTTCAGCTATGCTTCAGAAAATTCAGGGTAAAAAATTTGTCTCATCCAAGTTTCTAAAAGATTTAAGGAGGCAAAGAGTTCAAAATTGGTTGCCCCTCCGAAGTCATTCAACAACCACTTTCTGACCAATAGATTGATTCTCCCATCTCACATCTCACAAGAGATCAAGCGGGTTTTTTTTTCAGTGTCTTAAGGGGACACTGTCTCCCCTTCAGAAAGCAGAGGAGTGAGACAAGGACAGCTGCCCGCATGGACAGACCCCTCCACCTCCTCAGTAGAAGTGGAGATGAGGCTCTGCCCTTTGGGAAACAAAGCAAGAAATGCCACCAGCAGGATTTAAAACAAGCTCCAGGCTGCAGGCCTTGTACCCTTTTCTGTGCCAACGTGGAGACATACTCCAGGGTCAGGATGGACTGGGTACATCCTCAGGCACAAGCAATCCCACCTATCCTGGAAGAGGCTGGGAAGGGCATTGTCATGCCTGGGTGTGAGACCCCTGTCCCTTTCACCCCCTGGCTGGCCACACTTCGGCTTCTGAGGAACTGGCTTTATGTGCCTGGAATTGCCCATTTTAGATGGTCTAGTATAGTCCAGCGTTGGGTGTCCTCCTGCTCCTGACTTACATGCCTCTGATTTCACACAGTTTAATCTCAGAGGGGATTTTCTTATGGGGAGGAGACAGGGGGTTGCCTCTAATTTTCTTCCTTTCTTGAAAATGTCTCTTTTTGGTGTTTCTCTATGTCCCCCCGCCCCTTCCCTCCTCTCCTCTCTCTCTGTTGCTCTCGTTCTTTTAACAGACTTTTAACCAACAGGGGTAGTGGTGAGGGGAGGAAGCAAATGGCTAAAAACACATGCACACATTCACAGACACACACACACGCACCCAAACCGCTCAGTGTGCCCCTTCTGATGCTGTGTAGTCCGTCCTTGGGATGGGGTGAGGGGAAATCCTAGGGACTTCAGAGTAGCAGGAGGAAGGAAATCATGGGTCTGCAGTTCCTAACTGGGAATCAGAGCCCCCTCTGAGCCCTCTTCCAGGAAGCCATCTGTGGCCACCACCCACCTCCACTGCAAGCCCAGTGAGGGCCCCTCCCAAGGGCTCCATAGCACATGGTGCTAACACGGCCGAGCACTCACCAAACGGCCCTACAGTGTTCACTCCAGAGGTCCCGGGGCTCCGGGTCCAGCCTCGCTCACTCAGAAATCCCAGGCACCGAACAGTCATTCAACAAACACTTTCTGACCAATAGGTTGATTCTCCCATCTCACAGCCTACAGCTGCCCTTTATGGGAACCACTTTAACCCCTAATTTAACAGCCAAGGAAACAGAGACCTTAACTGGTTAAATGATTTGCATGAGATCCTACGGCCTGGGAAAACCAGAACCAAGATTCACCCCGTTCATCTGTGCTGGCTGTCCCACTGCCTCCCGACAGAGACCTCGGCCACAGGGAGGGGCAGCCAGAGCCCCAAGGCCCGTTTTCTTGGTCCTGAACACTCCCCCTCCAGGATTCCCTGCACAAATCGTCCCCTTCAGGTCAAGGTAAAAAAGCAGATTCATATTCTCAAAACCACCTTCATCTGAAGTGTTCTCTGATATGGCAGAACAGCTTACTTTTTCTGTAATAGTCTCTTATGAACAAAGACCTCTTTTATTGAGGTTTTTAAAATAATCTGACAACTACCTGTGTACCCTGAACTCATGCGTAAGTCCTATGTTTGCTCATTGCAAAGGCGTTATGCCACTTACAGCAGCGAAGACCCTTAATGACAATTGTAATTGGATGAACAGTAAATCTTGGAAACCTTGAGACATGAATCATCTACTAAATTATTTCAATGGTGGGTTAGTAACAGGCCTTTCCCTCCTGCTTGCCATTAGCATGTTAACAGAAATGATTTAGATTCAGTGGGTAGGTTTTAATGTTTACACAGACCCTCATTTATGCCACCTAATAAAATATTTCAGTGAGTTGTGAACATAGGTAATATGTACTAAAACCTTGCCTGAATGCTTTGAATTTCAAACCCAGGGCAGGAGTCACATTGCAATTATTCTCACCCAGCTCCCCTCTGGATGAGGAACAACTGTATTAAAACAAAAGATCCGTTCTTTCTGATTAAGAGATTTCATGACAGGAACTGTAAAATGTTGAGAAGGATCTTAATTCTGAAGTAACTTTTAGTGTAAAAATACATTCATATAAAATACCCTTTTAAATTCTGAATACTGAAATAGCTTAAAAATGCCACCAGCTAGAAATCTCATGGGTGATTTCCTCTTTATGCATTTTAATTCATTAAAAAAAAAAAAAAAAACAAAAAACAGCCTCCTTAACCAGATAATAGTATCTGAAACATTTTCTAGCTTCCTTTTATTGCCATAACCATAAAAACATCATTTCCCCTGCTGTTATTCTCATCATTTACCTTCTCTTTAAATATGTTAATATAACATAACATATTGCTTCTTGGTTTCAGTGAATATTCGGTTCTCAGGATTCTCAGAGGCCGTGTTTATCCTGGTTTATTTGCTCTGCATAACTGTGTTGATCTAGCAAACATTCACATCCTGGTTCTTTTTATTGTAGAGCCATAATTCATAACAACACAGGGTCTTGTCACAGAAGATGATAGCACCCGAAGTAATAATTCAAGCGTGGCTCTGAAGTTGTGATACTTTTTTTTTAAAATCTGTCAGAGCAGAGCAAATGTAGTCAAATGATTATTTCCCTTCAAAGCAGTCCCTTGATAGTTGATGCACTTTTGCAACATTGCAGATATTAGTTTAAGTGCATTTAGACCCTTTTTACAATATCCTTCAGAGACAGCTTCATCAACTACGAAATAAAACCAGCATCTCTGCATTCTGTTCACAACTTGCTTTTGACTCAAAATCATACCTGGCTTTTTAACCCACCTGATTCACTGAATGTAGCTCTGAATGGCCGTCTCCTAAAATCAAATTCTAAAAGGAAAAACATTTTGCCATCATTGACAAAGTTTTTAAAGATTGTGCCGCAGGCTCTGAAAGTAAGTCCGGTGGAGAAGTTTAAATGTAGTGTTACTAAGAGCAGCGTTTTTGGGTCAAGTGCCCGAGCTCCGAGGGAATGACTGCAAAGTACAGGACATGCACAGTGATGTCGAAATTCATCAGCGTGAAGGGTGAGGAAGAAGGTCATCGCTGCTTCTTCTCAAACTCACGTCTTATCCGTTGCATTGATAGGGATCTTCGGTTTGAGCACAAACATCACAGGGTAACTAACTGCAACCCAGCACATCTGCTCACAGCGGGCGCTGCAAAGATTTCAGCTGCAAGGCAGGGCAGGCCAAGTGTTAACTTGTCATCTTTTCTAAAATAACAGATCCCCTCACTGTTCTGTAGGGAACAGGTTGAAGCTTACTCTGAAAGGCAATCTGAAATTTTGGAGAAAGTATAAATCTGGATTCAGACAAAGCAAGATTCAAATCCCAGCTCCACTTACTACTAAGAACGAGGCCCTGATCTGCCCATCTGCAAAACAGGTATAATATCTAACTCAGAAGAGTTTTATTTAAAATTTTTTAAAAAGCTGACTAGTGCTTGGAATACTCAATACATAGTGGCTGTTATTAACCACTCCCGTTTTGGATTTTTGCTTTCTGGAGTTTTTTTTTTTTCTCTTTCCATCCCTACCCCCTCTTTAAATAACAACTGTTGAACTGCAAAATTTGAGAAGCTTTGGCAGGACCCAAATTCAGGCGGAATAAAGTCACAGAAGCTCACACATCACTCAGAGGATTCTAATGTCATGTGTTTATTGTTGCAATGAGTTTTTAAAAGGATCCAGAAATTTTAAAACAGAACTGTTAATGATATTTTATTTCTTATGCATAATCTGAGCAACACAAAATCTTCAGAGGTGCCTTCTGAAGCCATTTGGTCGCCCCACTACAAATGCCCTAAGATAAATAAGAATTTATCCTTTCCTTTCATTCAGCGAATATGTACTGAACACTTGCCATAATATTTATTGAGCACTGGGTTAGGTGCTGGGGAGACAGCAGTGAACAAGAACAAAAATAGCCTGCTCGCCTGAGTTTCTATCTACATATTAGGAAGAAAAGCAATGAACACGAAACTCTAGTAGTAGAATATGTTACCGTGAGCTAATTACTAAGAAGAAAAACACAGTAAGGAAGGGGGATAGAAAACCTGGGGAGTGCATATTTTAAAAGAATGGTCAGGAAAGTCCTTGACAGAAAGATGAATCGAGGTAAGGTTTTTAAAAAAAATATCCAAAAGCCATTTTAATGTTCAGTCATCTTTGTGTGTGTGTGTGTGTGTGTGTGTGTGTGTGTGTGTGTGTGTGTGTGTGTGTGTGTGTTTGGGTCTCCCTCTGTCGCCCAGGCTGGAATGCAATGGCACGATCTCCGCTCACTGCAACCTCTGCCTCCCAGGTTCAAGTAATTCTCCTGCTTCGGCCTCCCAAGTAGCTGGGATTACAGGGCACACCATCATGCCCAGCTAATTTTTGTATTTTTCAGTAGAGATGGGGTTTCACCATGTTGGCCAGGAGGGTCTTCAACTCCTGACCTCAGGTGAGCTGCCCGCCTCAGCCTCCCAAAGTGCTGAGATTACAGGTGTGAACCACCACACCCCACCATAATGTTCAATGGTCTTTAACATCCGCCTAAACCTGTAGGTTTAATGATCATTAGTAGGTGTCATCAAGTCCTGGCTCCTCCTTGCTGATGCACAGTCTGCTTCCTCTTCTGCCCATACCATGCAGCTCTACCCAGGGGCCAAGTTGGTGCTCATCTCTTAGCCTCATTCATCCACTTAACTGCTCAGTCCTCCACCTTTCTGAGTCTCTTTGCTGAATCTTTGAAAGTTGTTTTCATCACAGACTGCCATCGAGAGAGAACTGTAACCAGAGCTAAGTAGCTAGTGGAAAAATTCCAGAGTTGTAGGGTTGTAGGAGCTTTTTCAAGACACAGCACCACCATGCTGCTTTCTTCGTCAGCTTGTTATTCTCCGCTCCCTTGTTTTGTTGTTGTTGTTGTTGAGACAGAGTCCTGCTGGAGTGCTATGGCATGACCTTGGCGCACTGCAATCTGCACTTACCGGGTTCAAGCAATTCTCTTGCCTCAGCCTCCCGAATAGCTGGGATTACAGGCACACACCACCATGCCCAGCAAATTTTTTTGTATTTTTAGTAGAGACGGGGGTTTCACTATGTTGGTCGGCTAGTCTTAAACTCCTGGCTTCAAGTGATCCACCCACCTCGGCCTCCCAAAGTGCTGGGATTACAAGAGTGAGCCACCGCGCCTGGCCTCCCTTGATCTTTTTAATCAGAGTATACTGATAACGTCATAATAATAGTCACACTGCCTTACCATTTATTAGGCACTACATCTGTCAGTGAAGCACTTTTTTTTTTTTTTTTTTTTGAGACAGGGTCTCACTCTGTCACCCAGACTCAAGTGCACTGGCACAATCTTGGCTCACTGAAACCTCCACCTCCCAGGCTCAGGTGATCCTCCCAACCTCAGCCTCCTCAGTAGCTGGGACCACGGGCACACACCACTCCATCCAGCTAATTTTTGTATTTTTTGTAGAGTTGGGGTTTCACTATGTTGCCCAGGCTGGTCGGGAACTCCTGGACCCAAGGGATCCGCCTGCCTCAGCCTCCCAAAGTGCTGGGATTGCCGGTGTAAGCCACGCCTAAGCCCAGTCAAGCACTTTATATGCATCTTCCCACTTCATCGCCCCAATAATTATGAAGTACGTACCACTGTTATCTCCATTTGCAAAGGAGGAAACTGAGGCACGGAGAACTTAAGAATCTTGCTCAGGGCCACATGAATTTTGCCAATATCCTTGGTATCTTTGACTTCAGGCTACAGCTGCATCATTTAAATATTACTTGTTAGGTCTCTCCACCAGATGAATACCCCAACCTCTCAAGCTAGTTTGCCTGATCCTGAATTCCAAATGCCTCATTGACTAAGATCGATTTTAAACTTCAAAGGCTACAATTATTCTCATCCGAAAAAGGAGAAACATTTTGTTGTTGTTTTTTCCTCCCCCCTCCAGAATAAATCTTTTCTTTTCCCCTCTCTCTGTTCCTTGCACTTTTAAAGACTAGTTCTTTGCCTCTTTTTGTCTTTTTATTCCCAAGATGCCTGTAATTTCCTGTGTTGGCACAAGTTTTAAACATTCGTTTTTAAATGCCGTTTTTATTAGCTACTGCCATGGTACAACTAAGCAAAAGGAATTTCACCCACTACCACACAGTTTCTGCAGACAATGTGAACAACATGTGTGAAAATAGCTTTCATCTGCCCTCCTGAGTTTTGGAAGATGTTACAGACATATGCTTATTTATAGATGAGGTGTGTGATTGTCTTCTGAAAGTCACACAAAACTAGAATTGATATGACTTGTCAATTCATAATCTGAACAGGTAGTTCTCAAGTGAATAAAATACATCTTAAGCTTGGCACAGATGCTCACACTTGTAATCCTAGTGCTTTGGGAGGCCAAGGTGGGAGGATCACTTGAGCCCAGGAGTTTGAGAACAGCCTGGGCAACACAGTAAGACCCCATCTCTACAAAAAAAATAGAAAAATTTTAAAAATAAATAAATGCATCTTATAGGAACATATAACCAACACAAGAAAGTCAGGGTATGTCCTGAGTTGGAAAGTAAATTACCAGTGTTGTTTTAATTACATGTAGCCATTTAAATTTTTTTTGTACAAATGTCCAGAATGTATATAGATTTTTGGCTTTGGATGAATGTAGGTTTTGTTTATTTGTTTTTAAAGATTCCATTTATAGTATTAAAAATGGTTGAGAAAAACAACTCACCAGCACATAGCACACGCTTTAAGTTTTCCTTACTTCAAGAGAAATTTTATATTTGACCTGTTGGCAAATCAGGAATAATTTGGCCAGAGCTTTGGGAAGCCAGATTCAGATTAGCATATCCCTTCTTCCTCACCAATGAATCTCTTGTCTTGGAAGTATCCCCTGCTCAAGACAAATGATAAATATTGAGTCAGTTAAGTAAAATTCTGAATTTCATTCACTTATTACTGATGCAAGTATCAAGAAAAGAACCAGCTTAAAACATCTGTGTGAAAATGTGTACTTATTTATAAATTGCAATTAGGTCCACAGATAAAACAACCACCACCACAACAACAAAATATGTCATCAGCTGAGACTTGACACCAGTTGGCACTGCTTGTCAGGAAAAAGAGTCATGGGCTCAATGAAAGAGAGACAAGTATGGGCACCAGAGTCAACCATGTCCTTCTGGAAGGCACTAGTTTGCTTTCTTTGCTCCTGGTGGCTCAGTCCTAGGAAGCAGGCAATATCAGCTCGCTGCAAATCAAAGAATCTTGAATGACATGGGAACATGCTCACAATATAGTTAGGTGAAAAAAGCAGGTTACAAAACGAATTTGGATTCAACTTGTTATATGTACGCATGCAGATGTTTATAGAGGCAACCTCTAGGTCAGGGGTCTCTAATCCTGGGGCCGCAGACTGGTACCCATCTGTGGTCTGTTAGAAACTGGGCCACACAGCAGGAGGTAAGCGAGAATTCCAGGCATGAGCCATGCCTCCCAGCCATGTATTTCCCAAATTTTCTATAACGAGCATCTACCATTTATATGAACCACATGAAAAGTTGTTCTTTTTTTTTCTTAACTTCGTTGAGCAAGTCTACCTAAATTTTCTCAATAAACTCCTGTCATTGCTTCAGTGACAATATGTTTTACATAATAACCAGTGATTTTTATAGCAGTTGATTCTCAGAGGAGAATCACTGATCCACAGCTGAGCATAGCAAAGTCATCTTCCTCATTACTCAGCTTACACAGGGTCATATTTAGAGGATTCCAACCCAATGCCAATTCAAACTTCCAGATAGTCTCCAAAAACAAGGGACTCCAGAGGGTTTTGCATTAAACCTCTTAGAAGCCCTGTCTTAACTTTCCCTTATAATGAAAATGATACCTATGAAACACATCCTGGGCTATCTTAGTGGCTTTATCTTCTCCTGGGAAGATAAAGGAGTACTCAGAAATAAAAAAGTGAGGTTTAGGGGAAATTAATTTAGTGTCTGTGCTCAAAAAGAAAGAGGTAGTGGGAAATGCTTGATGCTCATTAGAGGAAAACATGTTTGTGACAAGTGCACTCAACGATTGCAAGACATGGTTTCAAACTCAGCCTGCTGCTTTCTCCTTATTATTATTATTACCTAAATTATTGTAGCTGTGCATTTTTTTAAATCATTTAAAAGAAAAAGGAGTATTTTTGTAATTTCTCCTAAATGAGTACCTTCCTGCTTAAATGACATTTTAAATTACGCATAAAATTTCAAGATTAGTCATAAACAAATGTTTTTGCTTTTTTAAAACTAAATAAACCTTTTAAAAAGCAAAATTTCTATTAAACTGCTTTTTCCAAATAATAAATTTAAGTTTTCAAATGTTTACCAAAAACAAAACAAGTTTTACAATTTTGAATGAACCAATGTCTATGGTATTTATTATTCAAAATAGAAAATAAAATTACTCTCTAATTTCTGTCTTTTAAATTAATCTTCTAAATATAATGAGATTTCTAAAAATACTTTGAAAGGATATTTGCATTACTGTTTTCTAACTTTAAATGTTTGTCTTTCAGATGCAATTTACAACGTCCTTTCATATTATCATTTATTTAGCACAAGAAAACCGTAAAACAGCAAAAACCACTGTTACTATTATTATCAACATCTTCACATTATAAATGAGAAAACTGAAGCTCAGAAAGGTGAAGCAACTTACATAAGGCCACACAGCCAATGAGTAAGGGAACTCCCTGGATCAATGTACTTCTACAGCATTTCCCCTTCCAGAAGACAAATTACTTTTTAAGTGAACTCATTATAATTTAACAAGAGGTACACCTCAAATGGAAGACAGACAAGTGAAAAAAAAAGAGAAAAACTTTATTTTTAAAGGAACATAGATTTATCATAATAAAGAGTAAGCTACAAAATTAAACTATCTGTACAGTAAAATCTCTATTTATTTTTTTAATTTTTAATTTTTTTTTTTTTGAGACAGTCTCGCTCTGTTGTCCAGGCTGAAGTGCAATGACATGATCTCGGCTCACTGCAACCTCCACCTCCCGGGTTCAAGTGATTTAGCCTCTCGAGTAGCTGGGATTACAGGTGTGCACCACCATGCCCAGATAAATTTTTTTTTCTTATTACTCGAATTTCATCTTGAACCCAGATAAATTTTGTATTTTTAGTAGAGATGGGGTTTTGCCATGTTGGCCAGGCTGATCTCAAACTCCTGACCTAAGGTTATCTACATGCCTCAGCCTGTCAAAGTGCTGGGATTACAGGCATAAGCCATCACACCCAGCCAAAATCCCAATTAGATAAGAAAAAAATTTATTCATATGTCTGAAAGGCTACAAATAATTAGACCCAATAGTAATATTGACTGTTTCTGAATAGTAAAATTGGAGAAAATTTTTTCACTTTTTTATTTTTTTTGTACTCTGCATATTTTTAATGATCAATAAGGATTTTCTATAATCAGAAAAATAACCACAATCTATTTTTAATAAAGAGCTATACTCATATAGGTTATTCTCTTCAGTGATTCTCTAATGTATTTGGTTTCACTTCAGTTTTTTGCTTTGCTGGGAATTTTTTATTTTTAAAAAAGGCAGATGAAGTTTCATTGTAAAGAAAAAATATATATACAGCAAAACCATTCATCATTTGCTTAAAATAATAATAATAATAATGCAAAGTCCAGTGCTGCATTTTGAGGGCCTGTTTCTCCATTCTAGCCCCTGCAGCAATACAGGGCAGATTCTGAGAACTTTATCTGAAAAATTATTTTTGTGGTTTTCTTTGTCTCCACAATAAGTCCCATGTTTAACATAGATGACTACCTGCCCGATAGTCATGTCTTCCTCCTTGCTAAAAGAACCTCTATTTTGGGATGGACAAAATGTTCTGTTCCAGGGGATGAATCATGATGTCTAAAACTGAAAAAGAATCTTCAGATTCCTGCTTCTCAGCTTCCCTTGCTGCTATGAGTGGCTGTGTGACCCAATCCCCATCAATGAAATGTTCAGAAAAGTGTTGCTTGCTCCTGGAAGAGGTACTCCTCATCAGTTAGATTAAGTAGACATAAGCAGGAGCACTCGTCTTCCTTGCGTGCTTTGGGGGGAGTTGTGTGAGAATTAGATGTCTTGAGGGCTGCAGAAGCTCTGAGGACAAGCAAAGAAACCCATAAAACTGCAGAGAGACACAGCAGAAGCCTGACATTGTTGACCCACTTACCATCTCTTACTTTTTATTATGTGAGATAAATGTCTTACCTAAGCCACAGTTCATTACTCTAATACTTGAAATTGAATGCGTTCTAATGATATAGTCACAAATAACAAAAATCTTATTAAGTTGAAGCGATCAACCTCTTACAAAATGTAAAAAATAATTTAGCCAATATCCAACCAAAATGGCCAAAATATAGAACACTGTACAGAAATGGTTGGTAGATTATTTTACTGGGATGTTATACAGTCATTTGAAAACAGTATTTAAGAAGATCATGTGACCACATCAGGAGATGCTTATGATACAAAGTTACGTAAAAAAGAGAAACAGAGCCAGGATCGGCGGCTCACTCCTGTAATCCCAGCGCTTTGGGAGGCCAAGGTAGGCGGATCACGAGGTTCAAGACCAGCCTGGCCAACATGGTGAAACCCTATTTCTATTAAAAATACAAAAAATCAGCCAGGCAAGGTGGTGCACAGCTGTAGGGAGGCTGAGACAGGGGAATCACTTGAACCCAGGAGGCGGAGGTTATGGTGAGCAGAGATCACACCATTGCACTCCAGCCTGGGCAACAGAGCAAGACTTCATCTCAAACAAAAAAAAAAAAAAAAAGAAAAAGAAGAAAGAGAAACAGGAATTGGGATTGTACACACACATTATGACTACAACAGTATTTCCAAAGACCATGTGGAAACAAAGCCAAACCACTAACAGGAATTGTCTTAGCATAACATGATTCCCAATGGTTGGTTTTATTCATTCCTCTGTTTTCTAAATATTGGGACTTACATGTCACAATTTTTACATTAAAAAATATAAAATGGGGCCAGGTGTGGTGGCTCACACCTATAATCCCAGCACTTTGGAAGGTCGAAGAGGACTGATCATCTGAGGTCAGGAGTTCAAGATCAGCCTGGCCAATATGGTGAAACCCCATCTCTACTAAAAATACAAAAATTAGCTGGGCATAGTGACAGGTGCCTATAATCTCAGCTGCTTGGGAGGATGTGACAGGAGAATCGCTTGAACCTGGGAGGAAGAGGTTGCAGTGAGCTGAGATCTGGCCACTGCACTCCAGCCTGGGCAACAGAGCAAGACTCCGTGTCTCTATATATACATATATATAAAAAATGGACCCGTCTGGGCAACATGGCGAAAACCTGTCTCTTACAAAAAAAAAAAAATATATGTATATATATATATATATATATATATGCAAAATTTAGCCCAGCGTGCATACACCTGTAGTCCCAGCTACTTGGGGTACTGAGGTGGGAGGATGGCTTGAGCCTGGTGGGTGGAGGCTGCAGTGAGCTGTGTTCGTGCCACTGCACTCCAGCCTGGGTGACAAAGTGAGACCCTATCTCAAATAAATAAAAATGAACTCAGTCAAGCAATTAGCTTAAATCCCTGGAAGCATTTATATCAAATATAAGGATCTGTTTGGCTCCCTACTGCCTACAGGATGAAAGCAAACTTCTCAACCTGACCCTCAAAGCCTATCCTAACATGGCATCTGCCTCTCTTTCTGGCCTGACCTCCCACCCATGTACTGTTCGAGCCACAGTGAACATTTTCCTGCCTCTGTGCAAGTTCTTATATCAGCCTGAAAAGCCTTTCCTTGTGTTCAAGGTAAAACACTGTTAGTTGTGTTTGAGACTGGTGACTATCCCCCAGAATCCCTTTCCTTAGCAATAGAACATAATTTTCAACTGAGCACTGTAGCCATTAATAAGGTTATTTTTCCCAATCTTCTTTTCAGCCGAATGTAGTCATGTGGCTAAGTCCTGGCTAATGGGATGTAAGCAACCTCCAAGAAACCCCAGGAATATCTTTAATGGGAAGAGATAGTTGTCTCTTCTTTGTTCTTTTTTTTGGAGACAGTTTTGCTCTCTTGCCTAGGCTGGAGTGCAGTAGCAAGATCTCAAGATCTCAGCCCACTACCACCTCCGCCACCTGGATTCAAGCAACTCTCCTGCCTCGGCCTCCTGAGTAGTTAGGACTACAGGTGTACACCACCATGCCCAGCTAATTTTTGTATTTTTTAGTAGAGACGGTTTCATCACGTTGGCCAGGCTGGTCTTGAACCCCTGACCTCAGGTGATCCGCCTGCCTCAGCCTCCCAAAGTGCTGGGACTACGGGCATGAGCCACTGCGACCAGCCTTCTTCTTTGTCCCTTCCTTCTTGGGTGCTTAAGTTTGAGCAGCCAACTTGAACCATGAAATGAAAGCCATGAGTTGAGCTCAGAAAAACAAGAGAGAAGAAAGCTGAGTCCCTGAAGATGACGGTGCTGCCAGACCAGCCTTGGAATGCCGACTTCTCGATTTCATTTGCACAGTAGGGAAAAATCATCTTCTATCTTGCACAGCCCACCATTGTTTGGGGGTTTTCTGTCACATACAATTTAACCTAATCCTAATTGATATATTAATCTACAAGATGAGCTAGTAGCAAAAATGTTTTGAAAATAAGGGATGACAACAATAGCACTGAATTGCTATCCAGAAGAAACGAACAGAAAGTTGGGGAAGTTCCAAGCTTGCTTGAAAAAGAAAAGGGAGACAAGAAGAGACAGTGGGTTAGCAATATAGTGAGAAGCTAGAGCCACCAATGACTATTTTAGGGGAGGGACTGAGGGCAAAGATTTGGCATATATATATACAAGTCAAAACCTTTTATATATATATAATTTTAAAATTTATATATAATATACATTCTATAATATAGAATATATATTTTTAATATTTATATGATTTATATATATTTAAAATTTATATAGATCTTATATAAATATATATAAATTTTATAATTGTATATATATTAAAAATTATTTTATATAAATATTTAAAAATATAAAAATTTACATATATATATATATATATATATTTTTTGAGACAGAGTCTCTCTCACTAGGGTGATGCTTTTGATCTCTGGAGCACTCTGCTTAAGATCTAAACTCAGCCGGGTGTGGTGGCTCACACCTGTAGTCCCAGAACTTTCGGAGGCTGAGGTGGGTGGATCACAAGGTCAAGAGATTGAGACAATCCCGGCCAACAAGGTGAAGCCCAGTCTCTACTAAAAATACAAAAATTAGCTGGGCGTGGTGGCATGCACTCCTAGTCCCAGCTACTTGGGAGGCTGAGGCAGGAATATCACTAGTGAATGCCACCGTGCCTGGCTAGTTTTTTTTTCTTGGTAAAGACAGGGTCTTGGTATGTTACCCATCTTACCCAGGCTGGTTTCAAACTCCTGGCCTCATACACATCAGCTTCCCAAAGTGCTAGGATTATAGGCATGAGCCACCAAGACTGGTATATATATGAAATATAAAGTAAAAAGCCAAATATACAGAGACATTAAAATAGTGCTGGGTCATCTACTAATTTTATTTTTAGTTTCTTTAGATGATCACGGCTCACTGCAGCCTCCATCTCCCAGGCTCAAGTGATTCTCCTGACTCAGCTCCCCAAGTAGCTTGGACTACAGGCGCACACGACCACACCAGGTTAATATTTTATTTTTTGTAGATACAGTGTCTTGCTATGTTGCCCAGGCTGGTCTCGAACTACTGGACTCAAGCAATCCTCCCACCTCAGCCTCCCAAAGTGCTAAAATTTGGTGTGAGCCACTGTGCCCGGCCTCTGCTGTCTTTTTGATAATAGCTATCCAGTTGTTTTAAATGAGATTAATAAAGAATTCAAATTTCTTCTGCTTTATATCTTTTTTGTAGTTTTAGTGTTTTTCCTCATAAGCGTTATTGCCTTTGTTATCAGAAATAAGCCAAGAAAAGTTTATGAGCAAAACTTCAAATCTGTACCATCTATTTCTTGTCATCAGTTAATGAGAAAGAAAAGACAAAGATGAGAAAAGGGAGATAAGAGGAGAGGACAGGGGAGGGAGAGAGGAAAGAGAAAGTGATAACGCGGAGAAAAGGAAATATTGGTTTGCCAGTAGCACTGATATGCAAAATATTCAACAAGAGTTCAGCCCAGGCTCTATGCAGTGAGAATACAGTTTGACTCTGACTGTGACTAACTGGCCCACTTGCACCGGTGTGTACCCACTGACTGTCAGCCTGTTTTCCAGCTCACTTTACAAGGAAGGGTGTCGTTGGGAATACACTGTTACCTTGCACAAAGCATAGCTCCCTTCATCTCCATCTGATGCTCATCAGCATGAGTCTTTTTGTTTTTTTTATTTTGTTTTGTTTTGTTTTGAGATGGAGACTCTGTTGTCAGGCTGGAGTGCAGTGGTGCCATCTTGGCTCACTGTAACCTCTGCTCCTTCAGGAGAGGCTGAAGCAATTCTCCTGCCTCGGCCTCCTGAGTAGCTGGGACTAGAGGCGCATGCCACCACGCCCAGCTAATTTTTGTATTTTTAGTAGAGACGGGGTTTCACCATGTTGGCCAGGATGGTCTTTATCTCTTGACCTCATGATCCACCTGCCTCGGCCTCCCAAAGTGCTGGGATTACAAGCGTGAGCCACCGAGCCTGGCCACCACCATAAATCTTATTTGGCTGCCCCAGTCAAAGTGAACTTCTTCCTTTGTTCCCTCATACCTCTCACTTAGTGTTTACTACAAATGCTGCCTCCTAGTATAGCAATGAGTGTCCTATTTTCTTTCCTGCTATTACATAAATCCTTGAGGACAGAGATCGTATTCCCACAGTATCTAATTTGGCAGGGATCACATTGTCATCTTCATCCAGCTATATTCAAGCAAAAACTATTTGTCATTATAGGGTGCTTTCCAGAGAGTTCCTGCATTTAGGGTAATCAGCTACCTTTTGCAATTTTGGGTTGCCAATGTGCCCATACCCAGGATCTGAGCAATTTATTGAGGTGGGAGAACAGAGGTTTCCTAAACTAGTTCCTCTAAGGGGACAAGAGGTTCAAGGGGAAGTTGGCCTGACGTGCAAGAGAGGCCCTCTACTGATGCTAATAGTAGAGCTAGACATGCACGAAGATCCTCTTTTGTTCTGGGCTGGGGTGGAGGGATGAGGACAATGGGAGGGGAAGTTGGGGGAGCAAACTAACAGCAAGGAGGCGTCAACTGGACATAATTTCAAAGATATATACAGGGAATACTGGGTGGTGCTTTTGCAAAAAGGTTCATAGATTCAATATAATCTGTGAGTTCATAGATTCAATATAAAAGTTCATTGATCTCGAACTCCTGACCTCAGGTGATCCACCCACCTCAGCCTCCCAAAGTGCTAGGATTACAGGAGTGAGCCACCACACCCGGCTTCTGACTTTTTTTTTTTTTAAATAGAGATGGGGTTTCACCATGTTGGCCAGGATGGTCTCCATCTCTTGGCCTTGTGATCCACCCGCCTCGGCCTCCCAAAGTGCTGGGATTACAGGAGTGAGTCACCGCTCCCAAGGATTCAGTTCATTTGTTTATTTATTTAATAAAAAGTAATATTATTTTAGCCAGGCATGTGCTGGAGATTTGGAGATTTTAAGATATCATAAAATACATTGTTGGGGCCAGGTGCTCAGGCCTGTAATCCCAACACTTTGGGAGGCCAAGGTGGGTGGATCACCTGAGATCAGGAGTTCAAGACCAGCCTGACCAACATAGTGAAACCCTGTCTCTACTAAAAATACAAAAAATTAGTCAGGCGAGGTGGTGGGCACCTGTAATCCCAGTTACTCAGGAGGCTGAGGCAGGAGAATCACTTGAACCCAGGAGGTGGAGGTTGCAGTGAGCAGAGATCATGCCACTGCACTCCAGCCTGGGCAACAAGAGTGAGACTGTCTCAAAAACAAAAAAACAAAACACATTGTTGGGAAGGCTGCAGTGAAATTGTCATTCACAGATTTAAACACACTGCTCAGGTGACCTGATCCAACCTCACTGTATTAGTTTGATAAGGCTACAGTAACAAAGTGCCACAGAATGGATGGCTTAACAGGAAGTTATCATCTCATAGTTCTGGAGGCTAACTTCCAAAATCAAAGTGTCAGCAGGGCTGGTGCCTTCTGAAGGCTGTGAGGGAGGGAGCTGTTTCAGGCCTCTCTCTTTTGCTTGTATGTGTCTTCTTCCTGTGTCTCTTCACATCATATTCCCTCTGGGAATCTCTGTGTCCAAATTTCTCCTTTTTATAAGGACACCAGTCAGATCAGATTAGGGTCCACCCAAATTACTCCCATTTTAACTTGTGTGATGGTTAATACTGTCAACTTGATTGGATTGAAGGATGCAAAGTATTGTTCCTGGGTGTGTCTGTGAGGGTGTTGCCAAAGGAGATAAACATTTGAGTCACTGCACTGGGAAAGACAGACCCACCCTCAAGGTGGGTGGGCCCAATCTAATCAGCTCCCAATCTAATCTGCCTGCCAGAATAAGTGCAGGCAGAAGAATGTGAAAAGACTAGACTGTTGGCAAGGCATCGTGGGTGGTAATCCCAGAATTTTGGGAGGCCAAGGTGGGCGGATCACTTAAGATCAGGAGTTCAAGACTGAGACTAATCTGGCCAACATGATGAAACCCCATTTCTACTAAATATACAAAAAATTAGCCAGGTGTGGTGGCACATGCCTATAATCCCAGCTACTAGGGAGGCTGAGCCATGAAAATCATTTGAACCCAGAAGGTGGAGGTTGAAATGAGCTGAGATCGTACCACCGCACTCCAGCCTGGGCAATGCAGCAAGACATCATTTCAAAAAAAGAAAAAAAAGACTAGACTGGCTTAGTCTCCCAGCCTCCATCTTTCTCCCGTGCTGGATGCTTCCTGCCCTTGAACATCAGACTCCAAGTTCATCAGCTTTGGGACTCTTGGACCTTCGACCACAGACTGAAGGCTGCACTGTCAGCTTCCCTACTTTTGAGGTTTTGGAACTCGGACTGACTTCCTTACTTCTCAGCTTGCAGATGGTCTAATGTGGGACCTCACCTTATGATCATATGGGTCAATACTACTTATAAACTCCCCTTCATGTGTATATCTATCCTATTCATTCTGTCCCTCTAGAGAACCCTGACTAATGCAACTTGATGACTTCTGTAAAGACCTTACCTCCAATTAAGATCACATTCAGGCCGGGCGTGGTGGCTCACGCCTGTAATCCTAGCAACGCCTGTAATCCTAGCACTTTGGGAGGCTGAGGTGAGTGGATCACCTGAGGTCAGGAGTTCAAAACCAGCCTGGCCATCATGGTGAAACCCCAACTTTAAAAAAATAAAAAGATCACATTCAGGAGTACTGGGGGTTAGGACTTCAACATATGAATTTTAGGGGAGCATAATTCAAGCCACAACACCCAGTCCACATCATAGAGGATGATCCAAAGCTGAACCTAAGTATCATCAGATAACACTGAAATGCTTCTCTGGCCATGCTGCATGGGAATCACCACACACCATTCTCCTGGGAAGCAAATGAAGCCCCGATACCAGGCTCAACAGCATTAAGTAAAAAACAAGATGGCACTCTCCTTCTGCCAATAGCATTGGCAGCCTTCTCCTGGAGCTCAGATCCTGGTTTCCTGGCTAGTTTCTGGCAGAAGGGATGGACAAACAATGAAGGTGACAGCATGCCCTGACCCTTCACACTTCATGTTGGAGGAACTTGCCAAGGGCAGAAGATAGCCTTAGAAAAGTGGAGCCCAGTCCTTTAAATATGCAACCCAGCAAGATAGGCTAAATATACCTAAATGTCTTCACAAAATTCCAATATAACTGATAAAATCATTAAACTGGGCATCCCTAAATAAAATATACACCAATCTGCTTTTGCTGAAATATTAAAACTGTATTCTCAAGTTCCCAAGTAAATAAACCTCTCAATCATAAACATGTAAAAGCCTTTTTCGTATCATTTATCTCCTAGTTTCAATCCCTTTCCAACATATCAAAGAGGAACCAAAATAGAAAAGACATTATTGAGCAAAATGAGGATATGTGAAATGCAATTGCACTGTCTTAAATGGCCCATGACATATTAACCCAATCATTTAAGTTAATGCATAACCTGATATTACTATTGAACAGGAAATGATCTCATTTGGTAACATCTGGCCAAAAAGATACAGCTGAAAAAAGGTGCAGTCAACAATTTCCCAGTTAGAAACAATCTTCCAATTAGACCTGGATGAGGTCTGCTGAGCTCCTGAATGTGCTTTTTTTTTTTTTTTGACAGGGTCTCACTTTGTCACCCAGGATGAAGTGTAGTGGAATGATCTCAGCTCACTGCAGCCTCAACCTCCCAGATTCAAGTGATCGTCCTGCCTCAGCCCACCCCAGGTAGCATGGGACTGTGGTGGCACATGGGATTACAGGCATGTGCCACCACACCCGGCTAATTTTTGTATTTTTTGTAGAGACAGGGGTTTTGTCATGTTGCCAAGGCTGGTCTTCAATGCCTAACCTCAAATGGTCTGCCTGCCTCAGTCTCCCAAAGCACTAGGATTACAGGCATGAGCCACCACACCTGGCCTTCCTGCATGTGCTCTTACTAGACAACTACATAGTTCATTTTCTTATTTGTAATCTTTAAATATATTACTACAATGAACTCTTAAGTTGGGATGACCAGTGTATATAGTAAGTAAGCCCCCTAATAAAACTGAAGTTAATGATTGAGGGTATGTATCTTAAAATTTGTGTTTTTATTTCCATGAGAATTATAGACAGAATTGCTGGGTTAAATGTGTATTTTAATTTTTAAAAGTTTTTTTTACCCTCATGTTCATAAGGTGAACTTGATTTTCACCTTTTTTCAGAGATTTTCATCTTTTCTAAATTTCATTAATATGAGTCTTTTATTAATTTCCTCCTCTATTTTCTTTTATGGTTTACTTTTTTTTTTTTTTTGCAATAAGAGTCTTGCTCTGTCACCCAGGTTGGAGTGCAGTGGTGCAATCTCAGCTCACTGCAACCTCCACCTCCTGGGTCCAAGCAATTCTCCTGCCTCATCCTCCCAAGTAGCTCAGATTACAGGCACCTGCCAATATGCCCAGTGAATTTTTGTACTTTTGGTAGAGACGGGATTTCACCATGTCAGTGAGGGTGGTCTCGAACTCGTGAGCTCAGGTGATCCACCGGCCTTGGCCTCCCAAAGTGCTGGGATTACAGGCATGAGCCACTGCACCCAGCCTTTTTTTTTTTTTTTTTTTTTTTTAAAGATGAGCACTGAATTTCCAATTTTTATGTATTTTATGTACAGCTCTTGCTGGGTCTTGTAAGTTTGGTTATGCCAAGTTTCCCTTTTTTCCTTTACAAAGTTTATAATTTCAATTTAGTTTCTAATTTGATCCAATGATTATGTAGGAGGGTGATCTCAAATTTCAAATAATTATTATTTTTTTTAGATGCAGTTTCACTCTTGTTGCCCAGGCTAGAATGCAATGCCACGATCTTGGCTCACCACAATCCCTGCCTCCCAGGTTCAAGCAATTCTCCTGCCTCAGACTCCTGAGTAGTTGGGATTATAGGCATGTGCCACCACACCAGGCTTTTTTTTGGTATTTTTAGTAGAGAAGGGGTTTCATCATGTTGGCCAGGCTGGTCTTGACTTCAGGTGATCTGCCCACCTCGGCCTCCCAAAGTGCTGGGATTACAGACAAGAGCCACTGCACCTAGCCTTTGGTTTTTATTTTTTGTGGCTAAGGTTATGATAAATTTTTGTAACTTGTTAATGACCATTTAGAAAGTATATAATCTCTGAAGAATGTATAATTCTGTATATATTTATTAAAGCAAATGGGTCCATTGGTTTCTCTATGGCCTCTTTTTTGTCTACTAGATCTGTCTAGTTCTGAAACAGGTGCAGTAAAATCCATAAATTTCATTTTTATGAGGTTATCCTTACATTTATAACAATCTTCTGATTTATGTGTTTATCTATTATATTATTCGATGCTAATCTTCATATTATTATTATTATTTTTTTTTGAGATGGAGTCTTGCTCTGTCACCAGGCTGGAGTGCAGTGGTGCAATCTCGGCTCACTGTAACTTCCACCTCCTGGGTTCAAGCGATTCTTCTGCCTCAGCCTCCTGAGTAGCTGGGACCACAGGCGCGTGCCACCACACCCGGCTAATTTTTTAATTTTTACTAGAGACGGGGTTTCACCATGTTGGCCAGGATGGTCTCAATCTCTTGACCTTGTGATCTGCCCACCTTGGGCTCCCAAAGTGCTAGGATTACAGGCGTGAACCACTGCGCCCAGCCACCTTATGATTTTATAGGTACTCTTCTTCTCCCTTTTTAGTTCAGCTTGTCTCACCTTTTCTAATATTAATATTGCCTCTCCTAATTTTTAATTTCTTTATATATCTGTAGTATTACTTTTCCAATTGCTTTAACTATTTCTTTATCACTCTAAGTGTGTTTCTTGTAAACAACATATTCACTGGGTTCCTTTTTAATCTATTCTGATAGTCTCTGTCTTTTGATAGGAGAATTGGGCTCATTTACACTTAATATAATCACTGATATTCTTCATTTTATTCCTTCTCTCTTGCTTATATTTACTATTAAACTTACTTCATTTTCTTTTTTCCTTTTCTTTGTATATACTGGTAAGATCAAGTTACAGTTTATTCCCGTTTCCTCTTATAATTTCAAAATGACATTATGCTTTCCCACTCCATTAGTGGTTATGTTCTTTTTAACACACATCATCAAACACATATTTTACTACTATTATATAAGAATAAACCATTTCCCCACCAAGTTACTCTATTCCTTGATACTTTCCCTCCACCCAATAAGGTAATACTTTTAGAATGTTTTTACTTCTTCCTCCCTTTCCTCCAATACCACCTCTTAGGTTTTGCTGAGAAAGATCGCAACTTTTACTCCCAGGCTCTAGTTAAGTGAGTCTCATTTATCTTAAGAGCCTTTATTTAACAACATAGTACACATTTCCAGTGATTTCATCATCATCCAAGTATATTAATATACATGCCAATGTATATTACAAAGCTTATTGTTCACTCATCATTTTCCCTTTCTACTTTACCTTCTCATTTCTTGAAGTCTCTATTCTCATTAATTTGTTATTTAGTTAGTCCTCTTTTCATTTTCTTCAGATGGGGATATGCAGATGATAGATTCTTGGAATCCTTTCTGCGTCTCTTTTGCTCTGGCAGGTGAATGATGTTTGGCTGGAAAGAGACTTCTTGGGTTACTTTCCTTTTCTCTTAACAGGTATAGATATGATTCCACTGTCTGATGCCAGTCCAATTCTTTTCCCATTGTAAATAGCTTCTTTCTGTCTGGAATCTTATATATTTTTCTCCTTAACTTTGAGATTCAGGAATTCTGTCAAGAGTACATTTAGCTATATGCCTTTTCTTATCAGTCCTGCCTGGAATTTAAAGAACACTTTCAACCTGCAAATATAAGGCTTTATTCAGCTCAGGAAATATACTTCTATTAAATCTGGCTTTTCTCTTGTATTCACTCTGGAACTCCAACTAGATCTCTTGGATCTGTCCTCCCTTCTTCCAGCAGTTGTATCCATTTAAGAGTTAAAAAAGGGCAGATTAGTGCTTTTCCTGATACTATCAGATCATCACAAATACCAGCTCAATTATCTGACTATAACATTTGGTACTAGAAGGCAGCCTAAAGAGAAACATAATAAAATACATATAATTTGTACACTGAATAATTCACTCTAATATCAAGTATAACATTTTCACTATGTTTTAAACTGTAAAAGTATAGTTAGAATGAATAAGATCAAGTATTTAATAGCACAAAAGAGTGATTACAGTCAACAATAATTTAGTGTACATTTTAAAATAACTAAATAAGTGAATTGTTTGTAACACAAAGAAAGGATAAATGCTTGAGTGGATGGATATCCCATTTACCCTGATGTGATTATAAGCATTGCATGCCTGTATCAAAAATACCTCATGTACTCCATAAATGTATACACCTACTATGTACCCACAAAATTTTAAAATAAAAAGTACATCTATTAAATATATATATGTATATATATACACACATTTTTTTTTTTTGAGAAGGAGTTTCGCTCTTGTTGCCCAGGCTGGAGTGCAATGGCGCAATCTTGGCTTACCGCAACTTCCGCCTCCCGGGTTCAAGCGATTCTCCTGCCTCAGCCTCCCGAGTAGCTGGGATTACAGGCACGCACTACCATAACAGCTAATTTTGTATTTTTAGTAGAGGTTGGGTTTTCTCCATGTTGGTCAGGCTGGTGTCAAACTCCCAACCTCAGGTGATCCGCCCACCTTGGCCTCTCAAAGTGCTGGGATTACAGGTGTGAGCCACCACACCCAGCCAATTATCTCTATTTTTTAATGGCTTTCCAATAGTAATATACGCAGTTTTATTTTTTTATTTTTTTATTTTTTTTAAAGAATGAAAGGGAAAAGGAAGAGGAAGAGATTTTAGAAAAAGAGAGAAAAGGAGAAAGAAAGAAACAGCAAAAGAAAGAAAAAATGAAAGAGAAAGAAAGAGGAAGAGATTTTAGAAAAAGAGAAAAGGAGAAAGAAAGAAACTGCAAAAGA